>WYDI02028914.1:83647-278994 GCA_009867235.2 Psittacus erithacus
CCCCCCGGGACGCAGGGCCGGTCGTCTGATCCCCATGTGCGCGAGTTGCGCCCCCCCCTTTCCCGCGGGGGAGGCCGGCCCCGCCAGGGGGGGGGGCGGTGGGGGGGGGGGGGGGGAAGACTATTTTTGGCATCAGCAAAAATATCTGAGGAGGCATCTTGCAGCGTTATTCATCTGCAGGGCCAGGGCTTTTTGCATCACAACAGGATGCTTGTCGTAATCCCTGCTTGCGTGTGCGCGCATGTGTGTATATATATATATACACACACCCGGCCGTGTGTACACCGTACACACACAGGGACACGACGTTCACATGAGGCTGCGCACCCCATCAGCATCACGAGCGCTGCGTGGCTCTCACAGCCCCTCCATGTCGCATTCTGGACCCCAGGATCATGGCACATCTCCACTGCTGTACCAGTGCTGCCCGTACCAGGCAGGGGCCCACCACCGTGCCCTGCATCCTGGTGGGTAGCTTGAGGACAGGATTTATCCCAGTGCACAGCCTGCCCCAAGCTCTGTGCAGGGTGCTCCCTGCCCTCAGCAGCGGTGACCTTCTGCCACAGGCAGAGGTTGCCACGGGCCTGGTTGGCACCGCAAAGGCAGGCAGGACCAGCACTGGCCTCAGGCCAGAGACGTCAGCTGCTCAGGATGGGGCTGCGGAGAGCTGCTGGTGCTTTTGCGGGTGGCTCTGGCCTTCTGACCCTATGTTCACCCAGGGTGGTTAATGGGGCGGCACAGCCCTGGTCCTGCCCCCCCCACCAGCCTGCCCTACCTGGGAGCCAGTCTGGCACGGAGCTGGCAGGCACAGCCACTTGCTGCAGCTGCACGCACCTCCCTTTGCCCTGCAGGATGGTAAACTGAGGCACGGAGCGATGGGTAGGGACAAATGCAGGCGCCCTCGCCTCCTGCTCTGGATCGCAGTTCACGTGGTGCAGAGGCATGAGGTGCATGGGGAGGAAGGGATGGGAGGAGGCACTGAGACAGCCCCACCATGCGCTGGCTCTGACGGGTGCTCCTGGCACTGCCCACAAGGCTGGGTAATGGGGCAGAACCCATGGCGCTTGTTTCCGGCGCCTGGCAGGACCGCAGGCATTTTATGATGGGTACATTTGCTTCCTGGCTTGGGAAAGGGAGGGAAAACCCCCACAGGAATGGAAAATTGCCCATCGAAGCACCAAGGAAACCTAAGCCAATGTCACTGATCCATCCTCCCCGCCTGCCCTAGCACCCTGTGCCAGCTGCCTTGTCCTGCCCACCTGCATCACCATCAGCCCTGGCTGGAAAGCCCCCGGCCGTGTCCGCATACAACCACAAGGTGTGTTCTGGGAGCAGCTGCCCCATGGCCATCCCATGGGGCAGCCACATCACAGTGGTGTATAAGCACCTGGTGGTGGGGACCCCAGCCCAAGCACTGGTGGTGGGGGCTTCAATGAGTGCCATGGGGGGCAACAGCTTCTGGGTCCCCCATCAGTCCCCCCACCACCAGGGCCTGCTGTGGGATGCAGGAATTCCTTTCAACAGCATCATTCCTCCACTCACCCAGTCCTCCAACCTGCTCCTGCGCCCTGGGGCTGGGGACCAGGGGCCAGGCAGGTCGAGCACAGGGGGTCCCACACCAGGGCAGGGGACTGCATGTGAGCCACAGGTCAGACCCGACGCCAGGGTAGCCTGGCCTCTGCCATGGGTGAATGAAGGCTGACTGGAAAGAGAGCGGGAGACAGAGCGTGCAGAGCCTGACAGGATCTTGGAAGGAAACCTGAGTGGAAAATTACCAGGCTGCTCCCCTCTGCGCCCGAGCAGGGCTGTGCATGCGATGCCAGCTCCTGGCCTGGGCTGAGGCCCTGGGGATGGTGCAGCACCGATTGGTACCTGGGGCACCGAGTGCCTGCCACAACGTGTGATGCTGAGCAGAGCCATGGAGAAACTGGTGCTTCCCTGGCTGCCATGGCCTATGCTAGGAGCTGGGGCGCAGGGCCCCAGGATGGCAGCAACAGACCATTCCAGTGATCAGGCATCACCGGGTATCGGTGCAAAACCTGACCGGCAGCTGGGTACCAAGTCATTGTGCCAAAGCATCAGCCAAACCAGCCTTCCCAGCTGGGTGTCACAGCAAGGTGAGTGCCCAGCCCGCTCATGTCATCTCTCTAGCTGGGATGAAGCAGCAGGAAACCCATCGGGGCTGGGATGGAAACAGAGGCAAGGGGTGTGGGCACAGTCAGCTCTGTGCGTCAGCATCCAACCTGGCCTTGAGATGGGGCAGCCACAGCTTCTCTGGGCACCCTGTCCCAGGGCCTCAGCACCCTCACAGGGAAGAACTTCCTTACATCTGACATGGGCACCCTTAGCTGCAAGGCACCCACGGGAGCCCTGTGAGCTGTGAGCACAGCCCCTTAGAGGACACCCACGCATGGCTGTGCCAGCAGCTCTAGCCCAGCACTGCCGTGACAGCAAGAAACAGAAACACAGAGCAATGCACCAAGATTCCCAGGGTGAGCACGCAAAGTGTCCCGGGCTCCCTATCTCAGCTCAAGCAGGCACGGATGACATACCCCAGCACACCCCATCAGGAGCCACTTACCATGGTGTTCCTTGTGGACGTGTCGCAGCACCCACCATCACTCCTCTCGCAGGACTGAGCTGTGCCGCGGGTACCTGAGGGTGGCAGGGCCTGTGAGGGGCTCATGGGGCCCGTGGGGAAGCTGCTGTGGCCGCTTTTCCTCCCATAGCTCTCCACGTAGTTGCGGACATAGTCGGAATGAGCAGCAGCCTGGTAGAGACCTTGCAGGGCACCGAGTTCTTGCTGTCCCTGCGCGCTGGTGCTTGCATAGGCGCTGTCCGAGGCGTGCAGCCCGGAGAACTCCCGTGCCAGGTCTGAGTGGCTGATGGACTTGCGACGGCTGAGAGATGCTGTGGGGGGCAGGTAGCCTGGGGGGCTGCTGGGGGCCCCTGTGAAGGTGTAACAGGCACCCCCGTTCAGCCCACCGCCGGCTGGCCGGGGCTGGGTGCGGATGTACGTGGAGCTCAGGCGGATGCTGGAGTCGGGATACAGGGGCAGCCGGCTGCTGTCATAGCCGCTGGTTGGGGACAGCCCCATATGGTGGTAGCGAGGGGAGGGCAGGTAGCTGCTTTTGAAGCCGATTTTGTCGCTGCTTGCATAGGAGGTGGACAAGGTGGATCCATAGGAGGTGTAGGAGTTGTAGCCGCTGGGCACCTTGCTGTAGGTGGTCTCGGCATAGCGGGATGAGTCAACGTACCGCTTCAGGGTGGAGGAGAGCTGGGACATGATGGAGGCTGGGGTTCTGCAGGCTCTCCTGGAGTCATCGACTGCAAGAGAAGAGTCCAGGGGTCAGCTCCCATGAGCCATGGGAAGCCCAGTACTCACCCAGAAGCTCACTGGCTCCTGCCTCGCCTGGAGATCCTGGGACAGGCAACAGCGGGATCCCAGGGGATGAAGGGTGCAGGGGGGCTGTGAGGTGCAGTGTGGCCGTGACTTCTGCAGAGCCTGGTACACCAAGACCTAGCTCCTAGCTGGCACTGCCACCCATGTGCCTTCAGGCACCTTGTACCACACTGAGCCCCAGGGCACAGCCAGAGGCACCCAGCATCCTGGCACCCGCAGTCACCAAAGCCAAAGGACTGCAGTGGTCACCTCTGCCTCAGCCCTGGCATCCATCCATCACAGGGGAGGCAGTTGCCCGGTCACATTCATGATGCTCAGCCCCAACTCTGGCTGAGACAGGCAGATGGGATGGACTGATTCAGCCCATCCAGCACCTCCCCTGCTTATTCAGAGTGAGCACCAGGGCTTGGCAGGGGGCTGGCATTTCCAGCTCACTAAAACACTCCCCATTTGGCTGATGGGGAAACTGAGGCAAGATCAGGAAATCAGCACAAGAGTCCTTGACATCCGTCCCTGCACCCCACTTGATGCCTTGGGGGACAGTGGGTACAGCCTGGGATCCCCTCATTGCAGTGCCCAGCCAGCCAAGCAGCCTGCCCCATTTCCCTGCCGCCGCTGTGCCCTGCTAGCCTCCCATCAGTAACTCAAGCTGATGTGAGTCCTCCTGCGAGGTGGCTGCTGTGCCCCCACCAGCCAGGCAGAGCCAGCCCATAGGGGTGGCTGACATCCCAGCACTTGATCCCCACACGGAGCTGGTGGCTTCTGCCCCATGGTACCCAAGTATAGAGGGACAAAGCACCCAGAGCACGCGCGGAGCTGGGACAGGGCAGCGGGGCAGCCAGCAGACCCCAGTGCCTGGATCTTCAGGGAAGTTTGCTCTCAGCACCCATTGCTGGTCCCCCTACCTGTCCAGGATCACAGGACCCAAGCCGAGCTCCTCTGTCCCTGTGCTGCTGGTGCTCAGCTCCCTGGGAGCCTGGCGTCCCTTCCTTGGCAGGGCAGTGGCTCATGTGGCTCCGAGAGTCTCCAGTCACCCAGGAGATGACCCTGATTCAAAGGCTTTTCCCAGCCCAGCAAGGGCGGGCTATGGCCCTGCTCCAAGCCAGGAGGTGATGGAGACGGTGCCTGGCCCAGCCCTCACACAGCCCTGGCAGCACACAGGGCACATCCAGGATGGGCACTGGATACCCAGCAAGAGGAGCCACCGCAGCATCACTCCCTGCCTGACCCTGTGGGGACCCAGCTCCTGCTTAGAGCCCCAGGCATTTCACCCACAGCGGGAGAGGAGCCAGCAGCAGCCACCCCCTTGGCTTCACAAACGCTGGGGTGGTGGGTATCAGCTCCCACAGCCACCCCTGCCCATCTAACCCTGGTGCGGAAATGCCCTAGGACTGCTTTGCTGTTGGAAGCACCATTCAGCCACCTTCTGGAGGAGCAGCTCAGCTGCATCCCGGCTGCTGTTGTTATTGCCCAGGGAACAATCGTCCCACAGCGGAGAGGGAACTATTTACAAGCAAGAGCAAGGTGGAGCCAACAGACCTGTTTGGGAATGGAGGCTGAGGGGTGAATAATCGGCTCGCAGGCAAGGACTCCACCAAGCACCCAGCTCTTCCAGGCCAGGCTGTGGCCACCCTCACCAGCACTGGGAGGACACAGGAGTGGTTCTGCCAGCCAGGATTTGACATGAACAATGGGGACCCCAGGCAAGGGATTGGTAACCCCTATTGATGCTGGAGTCAGGGCCCCTTGGCTTCCAGGGGCACTTTGATGGGACACAGAGCAGCCAGGCAGTGGGCTGCCCCTGCTCCCTATCCCCTAGCCAGAAGAGATGATCAGTGCCAGGACAGCCCCATGTTCCACTGTGCCATGCCACCGCTGGCACCAGCAGCATCTCTTCTTTGCTCTCAGGACAGCCACTGGCTTAGGAGCAGGAGGGCATCAAGCAGCAGGACCCATCTCCGTCGGGCAGCATGTGCCCTGGGGATGTGGGGGAGCTGATGGAGGGATGCGGGGCTCGGGAAGGGGAACCTCTCTCAGACACAGCAGCTAACCCATTGGCGTTGCGGGAAGAGGGGGCTTACCATGGAGGAGCGCTGCATCTGCTAGGCCCGCCTGCGCTGCGGAGTCCCCGTGTCACATCAGAGCGGAGCCAAGCGCTGTGGGGCAGCGGAGCACGGCAGGACCCAGAGGAGCTCAGGGCGTGTGAGAACACACGGGTTCCTCCCATCACTTCCTGGCCTGCCTGGCTCCTCCCTGCCCGTAATAGTGCTGAGCTTTCCTGCTGCCTGGCGGAGCCCTGGGGCTGGCATGGCTGAGTCAGGGCTCCTGCGCCCTCATCATCCTCCTGGGGTGTCAGGGGAAGCTGATGCACAGGAATGTCCGGTCTGCCTTCACGTGGCCAGCGCCAGGGACTCACGGGGCTCCTATGGGAGTCTTCCCATAGGAGTCTTCCCATAGGAAGTTCAGCCTGAAGCTGGGAGGCAGAGGCTCCTTCTCCAGCCATTCCTTTGCCCATAGCCCTGCGGTGGCTGTTCCCCTCGGAGCCCCAGGGCAGGCTCAGCTTACACAGCACTTGCTCCCATCCAAGGTGTTATGGCACAGCTGCTCCTTGCTTACGCAGTCTTGGAGCTGTATCCCCTGTCCCTTGAGACACAATGTCCCAGCCTGGAGGTGACACCAGAGCTCCAGATCCCTCTGGGGAGCTGCATTTCCCTCTAGGAAGGGTGGCCCCAAGCAGCCCTGGAGGGGGATGTGCTGCGGTGTTTGCTCCCTACATTGAGCCCAAGTCACCGAGGGGTGATAGCAAACCAGTGCCCAACGGGACCTGCCCAAGGTCATGTGTTCAAGCCTGAGAACGCTGGAGCTCACACCATGGTGCTGACCAGGACTCATCACCATGGTGCTGACCAGGAGTCATCACCCTGGACCCGCTCCGTGCTGCTGACACATACCCACCAGCCTGCAGAGCCTGCTGCTCACCGGGACACCCCCAGGCTATAGAACCCCAACCTCACCGGCAACCTTGACGTAAAGACCCAGGGCGTGTGTTATTGCTCTGAGGTCTGAGGGTGGAGGGAAAGAATGAACCCCAAGGAGGCTGTGCCCGTGCTGGGGGACAAGGATGGTGCCAAGGACATGGTTTGGGATGGTTTCAGAGGAGAGCTGCTCGGTTTCGCACTTGGGCTCTATGGAGATGCAGAGATCACAGACCTCTCCCCCATGGCTTTACCCAGCCGAAGGGCTGAGTCTTTGATGCCAGGGCCCCCAGTGCCCCCATGGCACCCCCTCCACTCACCTGCGTGCTGGTCGGCGGTGCTGGCGGCTGGTGGCTGGTCCGGGGCAGGAGGCCGGCGCGATGGGAGGCAGGCGGCTGGTTATGGGGCTGAGCAAGGGGACCCGATCCTGCCTCCTCGGGGCATCTCCCTTGGGGCGGGATGAGAGTGAGCGATGCAGAGCGGGACGGCAGCACCCCGAGCCCTTAGCAGGGGACCGGGCACCCCATGGCTCAGCTCCTCCACCCTGCACCGAGAGGACAGAAGGGGGCCGAGCCGGAGGGCTGTGGGGCCGCATAAAAACAGCAGGGCAGAAATTCACAGCTCAGGTTACCGGCTAGATAAATATAGTGCCTTTATCTGACCTCACAGGGCGCTGAAATGCTCCTCTCGCATTCCAGCTTCGGGGAGGCTTAAAGGGGACGTGAACCAGAGAGAGCTGGTGGCCCATGGCAAGGGGGTGCTGCGGGAGGGGGAAGGCGACAGAGGTAAGGGGGAATTGTGGGAATGAAGAAGCGTGTATGAAGGTAAGGGGAAGGGAGAGATGTGGGGAGGGAGACGGAGGTCCGGGCAGGAAAGGGTGGATGGAGCATTAAGAGGGGGAGCGGGGTGGGACACAGCTTGGTGTGGGGGTCAAGAAGGCAGAAAGAGAGGGTGCCCATGGCTCCCACTGAGGAGTGGAGTGGAGCATTGAGGTGAGGGGAGGAGACGCTCCCTTGGGGCAAAACATAGGGAGAAGGGTCCCCTAAGTCTGCATCAAAGGCAGGCACGGTGTGGGTGATGCAGCGGTGATGCACAGGAGCACCCATTGCTCGTAGCCCCATGGGGACATCGGGGCACCCACCCAGCACCGCTCCCCGACGCCTGACCCGCCCAGGGCACTGTGGCCTCACGGTGCCGGCACCCGAGCGGCCGTGACTCAATGAGCACCTGCCGGGGGTAATTAGCAGGGATGTAATTATGGTGGCATTTTGGGCCCTCCTGCCTGGCTCCAGCCCTTAAACAGGGAGGGATGCGTCTGGGCGTCACTCTGGGAGGCTGCTATAGGGTCACCAGGGGTGTCAGTGGGTAGTGTCGGGTCCCACTCCCAAATGTGAGGGTGAGTATAGCCCCCGGTTCCAGGGTGGCATCTTGACCCTGGGCAGGGAGCAGTGTGTGGGTGCTGTAAGGGGATGCGGGGTCCCTTGGCATCCCCACAGGCAGAGTGTGCAGGAAGGACCCTGGCATGACAGACACAGCACCAGGAGCTCTAGCACATGCATACACACCCAGCCCTGCTCCCACACACACTCCCAGCTCTGACAATTTCCTCCCCAGGGGATGGTTGGGCTAGGATGTACTCTGGGGTACCCAGTTGTACCTACCCTGCTTTGCCTCCCTGCCGGCACGGTGGAATGCCCTGGCCCTGAGCTCACAGTGGGGCCAAGAGGGTTGGGATTCCAGAACCCTGGGGCACAGGGACAGGGGTGGGATGATGGGATGGGGGCAAAGGGCCTGGGTGCAAGGATCCGTGCTCCGGGTTCTTAAGAGGGGATCACCCCAGGGAAGGCAAGACTTGTCCCTGCCTGCTTCTACACCAGCGCTGGAGTCCAGGGGGAGGCAGGATGTGGGTTACCCAGGAAGGGTGCCCCCCGCAATGGGAGGCTGAAAGCATAGACTGGATCCCAGCCCTTCACCCCATCACCGCACACACGGGTGGCCGCGGCTCCAACACACAACCTAGGGTTTTATTGTGCAGACAGAGGAACACTCCTGGAGGATCAGGTTGGTTTTTTGTCATTGCTTTTCGTAGGGTTCTTTTCCCCCCCTCTTTCCCCTTGATAGAGTTTGGTTGACGACAAGCTGTGGAAACAACTACAAATGTTCACCAAAAAATGAGAGTCGAGATGCATCTGCGCTCTGCTGGCTGGGCTCTGCGCCTGCCCCAGCGCTCACCAGCAAGCCCAGGGAGCTGGGCGCAGCCAGACCTCAGCTATACACGGCCTCAGCAGCACTAGACAGCAAGCAAGCAGGCAGGGATGGGCAGGGAACGGGCACCAGGGTAAGTAAAGGCAGCTCGCAAGGCATGGGGAGCAGCTGCTGTGTGGGGTGCTCTCAGCCGTGGTGGCACAGCTCAGGCTGCATGGGTAGCTCAGCGGGGTTGGGGTTCACCCCATGGACCAGGATGCTTCTGCCTGCATCTTCCCCTGATCCTGTGCCCTCTCCTGGGTGAGGGTACAGCAGGACCAGCCCTCCGGGCTCTCTCCCCATGGCCAGCTGGGCTGCCCTTACATCCTTTTCTGCTCTTAAACGGAGACAGGGAAATGATGAAAGGGAGGAGGGAGAAGGGAAGGGGTACATGGGGTCCTCCCAGCGGCATGGTGGGGTTGGAGGAAGACTGCTAAGCCTAGCTGTGGCCAGGCATTGGGATGTGCCCTCCCCACCAGCCTGACTGGGTCCAGCTCTGGGGACCTTGGGGAGAGGAGTAAGGGTGAATGCGGGGCTGTGGCTAGCTCAGAGAGGCTCTGCTTGCCTCCACTGGTGCTGGCAGCAACTCTCTCGTCACAGCTAAGGGCTGGTCTCGGGGGAGAGCAAGTGGTGTCTGTGGCTTGTGCAGCCCAAAGGTACCAGATGATGTCTGCAGGAGGCCTCACTTCCAGCTCAGCTGTAAAAGACAGATTAGGAAATACCTGTTGCCAAAGCACGTTTGCAGTGGGCCCCAAAAGAGCCCTAAGGAGGCAGGGTCATTTGATGGTGTCTCCTAAACCTGCTTCCCTCTCTTCTCCCAGCCTGGCCAGGCTGGGGACACACAGCCCCATCTCCAATAGGGGCTGTGGGCACAGCACCCAGCATGGGGACCCCTCTGCATGCTCTCGCATCACCTCCCTCTCTTACCTTCAGATCCGGCTGTGTTTCCCCAGTTGAGAACAGGCAAACCCCAAAAGCCAAAGGGATGGGAGAAGCGGGCTGTGTGGGGCTGAGGCTCCAGTGCAAACCAGCCAGCCTACTGAGCGGGGAGGAGCGATGGGAGAAGCAATGCTGCCTAGCAGAGCCACCACGCTTCGGAGCAGGGCATGTGTGCGTGTGACGGCGGGCCTTGGCACCGGACGGTGGATAGCGTTATATACGGCTATATAGAGATAACACAGAGAGAGGTTTCACTGGTTCCAAATGGTTCAGCTTCTCTTTCCAAGGGCTGCGTTCTGGCGTGGGGGAGCTGGGTTTGCTGGGGTACTCGGTGTGTGCGTGCATGTGTGTGTGTGTGTGTGTATGTGCTTTTCCTTTCACAGGGACACGAAGTCCACGGCTTGCAGGAGAGGCAGGGAAAGGAGAAGGAGCAGGAGCCACGAAGTGTTCTGGATCAAGAGGCTGAAGCCGGCGCACTTCTCCAGTTTGTCTGTGAGGGGATGGGGAGGGAGAGAAGAGCCACGATGAAATCCCTCAGGAACAGGCATCAGGCGTTATAAGGGGTGTTGGGACTCAGCTTCTCACCTTGGCCACAGAACCACACCAAGTCTCATCCTGGCCGCTTGCCTGTTTCCCCTCCCACCTTGTGCCCTTTAAAGCTTTTGGGGGCACAGAGCCCTGGGGAAGCATAACCCTGCTTTTGCCTGACTGAGGTGACAAGGGTATGGGCAGCAGAGCAGATGAAGGGCTCTGCAAATGGAGGACTGCTCCTGGACAACATAAGTGTGAAAAAGCCACATCCCTCTTCAGTCCTTCCCCAGCAGACTTGTCCCCTCTGCTGGAACTATGAAGCATCACCTATGGGAGGACACCTGAGACGCATGCCCAAGCTGGAGCCCAAGAGAAACAGGGTTAAGCAGTCAAGGCAGAGCAAGTAGGGCTGATGGCTCTGCCTGCAGTATGAAGGGCTTGTAAGGGCTGGGAAACATTTATGGGGTTCAAGGAGGGTTTGGGGACACCACTGGAGATTGTGGATCTCTCTGCTGGCCCTGCCAAGCCAAGGAGCAGGTGGGAAAGGGGGACTGAAGCCAAGCTGCCCATCTCACCTTTGATGACAGTGATGTTCTTTATCTGGTTCCCGGTGTAGTCGTTGGTGGCCTTCAGCTCACACATGTAGACACCCTCATCGCTGGTGGTGAAGCTCTGCAGGTAGAGGCACACCAGGTTCTTGTGCATGGTGACGTTGGCTCGGCTCCGGTAGGTGTTCTCAGAGACGCTGATGGTGCTGTGGATGACATGCTTCCTGTTGTCCTTGGTGATGCTGAACTCGTAGGTCAGGGGGTTGCTGGTTTTGTTCTCATAGCGGCAGTCCACCCGGAGGCTCTGGCCCAGCAGGCAGGCACTCAGGTCCTTGATCATCTGACAGTGGGCAGCCTGGAGGACTGGGAGAGGCAAGCAGGGGTTGGACAAGGAAAACAAGCACTGGGGATGCCCACATAGCCTCCTGGCTCTTGCCTGGCTGCTCTGGGCTGAGCCCATGGCAAAGAAGGGAGGGGATGTGTGTCTACCTGTCAGGATGACAGCGATGCCGACGGTGGGGTTCATCTCTCTGCTGAGGTGCCCAGCTGTGGCCGTCACTGAAAGGGGAGCCTGGACAGAGAGAAGGAGAGGAGGTTAGCCATTGAACCCAGCACACAGACACGGGCACACATGCACAGGTAGAGCAGACTGGCTCTCCTCTATGATGCTCTATAGCCTGCTCCTCATCATGGCGGCTGATTGACTGTGGTGCAGGGGCTGGCTGGCTCTGCAGCGAGCTAGGGAATGAGGGATTATGTGTCTGGCCAGCATCACCTTCCCATATCCCCAGGCAACACCAGCCACACTCTTTTCCCTGTCTGTATCCCCACACCAGCCATTAAATGAGCATGGCACGGACCTGCAGTATGGCCTATGTGCGCTGCCTTCCCTTTCTGCTGCCCCGTGCCCGGAATGGGGACCAGGCAGGAGGAATCAGTGCCTGCTCATGATGTCCAGAGGGCTGCCAGGTTAGGGACCCTCCATTGGTGCCAGGCCACCAGCCATCCTGCGGCTCCAGCGGGTGAGCTCAGCACGGATGACTCACTGCGATGCAGCGAGGGACAGGGGCCAACAGCAGCGAGAAGGAGGGACACAGCAGCTGGACATGGAGCCAAGGCTGCCAAAGGATGGCACCGAGTCTCCAAGGGCTGAGCCGAGCCTGCCCAGCTACGGGATGGAAGGGCTTTGGGGCGGCAGAATCCACCCTCTGGGTCCCCAGCCTGTGTCTCTTCAGGGCGAGGGGCCCCTGGATGTGCTGTCAAAACCGCAGGGCTGCCGAGAGTCCAATGTCACTGAAAGGAATCAATTAAAGGTTTGCAGCCCAGCCAAGCAGCCGCATGGGGAATCCAGCCGCAGACATGCGGAATGGAGGCAGAGGGTGGGGGAGCAGCAAAGCAGACACCGGGGCTGAAGGACACTGCATCCTGCAGCCGCTTCTCCAAGGCTGGGGATGCGGAGCCAGGTCAAGAGGAGGAGGCGAATTACCACCCTTTGGGACTCCAGGCTGGCAGAGGGGACAGCAGGCCACCAGTTTGCTCCCTGTGAGCCTGATTAAGCATCCAGGGAAGAGCTGCGAACTGCCTGCCAGCTGGATTATTCTTCTTAGCATTTTTTCAACCATTCATATAACATTCTAGGAGGAAATACCAAACCCATTTGCTCACTGTGAAGCTCTGAAAGATGTATCTGCAGCCCCAAACCCTGGCCAGGAAGAAAAATTCCCTTCTGTATGGTCTCGACAACCAAGAGAATGCAAATGGGGGCAAAAGCACGATGGAGGAGACTGCTTGAGTCTCCTTTGGGTGCCTAGAAAGCGGCCCCTGTCGTTTCCTTTGTTATTTCTCAGCTCTGACCCACTCCTCTTTGAATGTCCTGGGACACTATTTGGGTCACAGCCAGGCTTTCTTCCAGAAAATCAGTGCAAATAAGCTCCCAGAGAATGGGGCTTCCTCCCATCTGTGTGCAAAATCACTCAGATATTCCAGGCTCTGGATTCACAACCCCTTGGATCCTTTGTACCTCTCCTCCTGACAGTGGCGCCAGGTAACTCTTGCTCCTGCACAGTCCCAGGGTCTTTGCACAGGGACAGAGCTCACAAGAATGGTAGCATTAGAGCGACTCCAGCTCTTGCAGAGCGCAGCTTTCTAACGTGGTCTCTACCACCTACTTGGGGCCACGCCATGATGGTGGTACCTCCGTGCCCACCACCACGACAAACGAGCTGTGATGGCAAAGCCAGCGGGGCAGAAGAGAGCCAGGCTGATGGGCTGGGATAAACCACGGGAACCTGGCTGCAAACGTGGGAACAAGGATACCTGGGGTCTCCCTTTACGCAGTATGGATGCTCAAGGAAGAGCGAAGCGGGCAACACCTCTACAGGGCCCTGAAGGGGCAGGAGGGCTCCGTGTTTGCTGCCCACCCCGCAGGCATCTGGCGTGCGCGCCGCCGCGCCCGTGGAGGAATGCCGCAGTCCCGAGCCTTTGCAATGGGAGGAGGGACAGAAGGGAAGGGAACAGAAGCAGGGGGAGCGCCGCCCTCCAGCAGCATCCCGGTACCCAGCCTCCCCGACGGGCAGCGCATCCCGCCCGGGCAGGGACAAGCGGCTCCCGCCTTGGGTACCCGATCCTCCCCGCGCCCTCCCGCCGCCGCCACCCCTCCGCTCTCCCCACCCCATAGAGGGGCATCGCAGCAGCGGGTCCGCCCGATGCGACGGGGCCGAGCCGTGCCGTGCCGTGCCTACCTGCCGGCGCTGTCCGGTGCTGGCCGCGCTGCCGCCCGCGGGGCTGCCGGCGCTGTCCGGTGCTGCCCGGTGCTGCCCGGCGGGGCTGTGGGCGGCGCGGCGCTCCCCGCAGTTTGGGACGGGCCGGGCGGGCGGCCCCAGCAAATCAGTGCCGGGCAGCGTCACGCAGGCTCGGCCCCCGGCCCTGCGGCGCGGTGCGGGGGGGGGGGCTCGGCTCTGCGGACCGGCCCTTGCCCAGCCCCCGCCCCGGGATGCGGCCGAACCGGCCCCGGGGGATGAGGGGCATCGGGGGTGAGCGGGGAGGAAGGAAGCCCCCGGGCGGCCCCTCACTGGGGCACAGGAGAGTCATGTTCGGCCCCTTCCCCACCCATCCCTTCCCCGTTCCCCCCTTTGCGCAACCCGGGAAGGGCGGCACATCCCCATTGCCATGGGAACGCCACGTTTTGCAGAGGAGCCGCCAGCCCTCGCCCTTCCCGGCAATACGGGTGTTGCTCTGCTGGGAAAGGAGGGCGCTTTGGAAGGGGACAAAAGAGCGTGGCTTGAGCTTTGCTGAGGAGGGGAGAGGTATTCCCCCTCCCCAGATGGGTATAGCTCGGTTGTGCAATGAGCAGCAGATACCAAGTCACCAAAGACCCATGCACCACACAGGCTGTGGTAGTGGAAACACCGCAGGACAGAGCTGAAGCTCTGCTATGGCGCTGGCCACAAGCCTTTTAAGCTTTAGGCCCAGGGCTGGGGGCAGTGAGGATGCAAACAAGGGCTTGCTCCCCACAAGCTCCCACCACTGCATGGCTGGGAAGGGGCTAAGCAGAGCTGCTTCTGTCTTTGCACCCAGTAAACAGCCTGGCCAAAGAGCTCTGCTCTGCTATAGGGCTAAGTGGAGATGACAGAAGAGGATGGCAGCATCAAGAAGCTGCTCTTCCTAGGAGTCTGTGCTCCAAAGCATCCCAACAAGGAGCAGGATGGCCTGCCCTGTCCTCACCTCTGCCCACAGCCCTTGGCTCTGCAGAAAAGGACTGGTACTGTGAAAGCTGATAGGAGAAGTCATATTCTGCTCCAGCAGAACCTGATACCTAGTGACATCCGAGTGCTGAGCTGGCTGTGCAGTGGGGTTTTGCTGATTCTATAGAATCTTGGCTCTGGCTACACTGCCCCAAATGGGGCTGGACATCCAAGCTGGCTAGAGGCCTGTGATGCCCAGGAAGGGTTCCCAGTGTGCTGCCATGAGGAGGGCAAAGGCCTGACCCTATCTGGGTACTGAATGGACCCAGGCTGTGGTCACTGCCACGTGTGCATAGCAACACAACTAGGATGGTAACCCGGGATATACAAAAGCGATAGTGCTGGCTAAGGATGGGAGTAAAGGCATGGCAAACTGACACAGAAAGCCATCACTGACAATGACTGGAAGCAGATTGATGCAACGCAAACAGACAGGAAGAAGAGGCGTGTTGCCGCGTTGTTAGGGTGCGAAAAACATGCAAGCATGAGGACTGCATGCAAACACAGCTGCGATGTGAGGCAGCACATGTAGCCATGCACACACACACATGTCCCTTTTATACCTAGCTCCGCATCCCCACCCTCACTCCCAGCTATGCAAGCATAGGTAACCAGGGAATTCAGGCTTGAGGGACCGGTGTTTGGGGCCCAAGCCCCACTGCACTGCGAGAGATTTCAGCTCCCTTCACATCTCTGGCTGGTGGTCCTGGGGAGGCAGGCATGATTGTGCAGTTTCTGGGCAGTGCTGGCAGCGAATGTCCTGCCTAGGTACTTGCAGGAGGCTCCTTGCAGAGGTTCTCTCACTGGGTAGTCCCTTCAATGCAGATGGCAGGCTGGCTGCTATCCATAAACCAGAGAAAATCAGGCCCCAAGTCACACCTAATGCAGACACCTCCAGAGAGTGGTCCAAGGAGAAGACAAGGGTGGGTGAGGAGGGGAAGCTCCAATCACAACAGAAATGGAGGGGGTGCAGGCAGGGGTTGCAGTGGCAGGGGTCAGGCAGACACAGACAAGCATAAGCAGGGGCAAGGAGGGAGCCAGACACAGCACAGGTACCAGCAGGCACAGGTGGATGTGGCAGGACAGACAAACAGGCAGAGGCAAGGCGCAGCTCTCCTAAGAGCTCAGATCAACTGAACTGCCCCTATCTCCTCTCTGGAGAGAAAGCCAGGGCATGGGGGGAGTCCTGCTGTGATGGAGCATGCCAGGGGCATCACTGCTCCAAGTCACCCTAGGACCATCCCCAGTAGCTGCAGGAGGTAGGCTGGAAGCTGAGGCACTGATTGGGTACCATGACTCGAGTGTCTGGTGCTGCTGCAGCAATTAAAACCTGGCCTTATCCCAAGGACATGCTGCTGCAGGGGGTGCCCTTCTAGGAGAGAGGTGTGCATCCCTCCCAAGAGGAACATCTCCCCCCTGCCCTCAGCCTACCCCCAAAGATGGGAGGAAAGGGAGCGTCTCTCCCTCCTGCTCA
The DNA here is from genome assembly GCA_009867235.2 of Psittacus erithacus. Classification (NCBI taxonomy): domain Eukaryota; kingdom Metazoa; phylum Chordata; class Aves; order Psittaciformes; family Psittacidae; genus Psittacus; species Psittacus erithacus. Next base: position 99,505 of record WYDI02028914.1, read on the forward strand.
TGAATCACGGAACAGCATCACACTGGGTCCTGCTCAAAACGTGACAGCAGGATGCCCACGCAGCAGCCGGTCCCTACCAGCAATCATTTGCTCCCCCGCTGCTAATTGCAGGGGAGGAGAGACATTAGGTCCCAGCCAACAGGATCTGGGGCAGCACTCCTGGGGAGAAACACCTGGCATCCTATCCAAGGCCATTAGAGCTGGGGAGTTACGGGATGGAAGAGTAAGGGAGGGCATCTGAGAATCTGTGCTATTGATCTGGCAGAGATTGCAGCTCTAGGTTCGACTGTTGGATACACTCACCAGCTTCACAGTGCAGTGCCTGCCCCTGCATGTCCCCACTCTGCCTGGCCCCAGAGCTCCAGCTGACAGGAGGGTGGCAAAGACTTCATGCTTTTCACTGCACGAAGCCAAACCCAGGCCCTTCCCACCCCATCTTTGAGGGACAAGAAAGGGAGGCTGTAGAAGAGCTTTGCCCTTGATTGGAGAGACAGAAAGGCCCTAGGGAGCCCAGTGAGGCCCCATGGATGCTATATGTAGCATGGCCCAGATACAAAGCCCTTGGGCTTTGTGGCACCACCACACAGATCAGGGGTGGAGGAGACTGTGCTCCCCTCCTTCCTGCATGCAGCACACAGCCATGGGAAACAGGGGCAAGCAGGGCTGCTGCTGCAGCACGGTCCTGGGCTCTGCTGTGCTTGGAGAAGCCACATTAGCCCAGCAAAGGAGATGGCTGGCACAACACCCCAGCACTGCCAGGGTGGTTTGCCTGCAGTGTGCAGGGCTCCTCCATGGTACCTCTGCCTGCTTATGGCTGCATCCTGGGTATGGAGAAGCCCCAGAGACTGAAGACCTATCTAACAGGAATCAGTTGTTAGAGGAATCAGCTCCAGTCCCTGCACTGACACACCTGACAGCAGGAACATCCCTCTCTTCCCTCTGTGCCTTCCTGTTTGCATGCAGGGTCTGGATAGCTAAGTCCTGGCTCCATGATGGCATGCAGTCATGCAAGAGTGCCCAGTGGAGATGCTGCACCTTCCTGCTTGTCTTGATGGCTTGTCTTGAAGGGAGACACTGCTGGGAGGCCGCCAGCAGTGAGTATGTACTGCAGGGTAGGATGCCCCATAGTAAGTCCCTGTTTCACCTGACCTTGCTATCGGGGTCTGGGATACACCAGGCAAGGCCCCAGCAGTGCAGCTCTCCTGCCCAACCATTGCAGAGCTATTCCTTGCAGTCTGATATCCATATGGAGGATAGGTGACCATCTCTGCTTCTAGCCCTTCATTTCCAGAGCTGCTACACTCTTCCTGTAAGAGACTTGGAAATCCTGGTGGGAGCCAGCCAGGACATGAGGAGCCAACTCAGCCTGCAAGAGGGGCTGACTGAGGCTTGAAGCTCCCAGCTTGCTCCATCTGCTCCTCAGACTGAGCGGGAATGGTGCTTGGCTGCCTGCTCAGACTCCTCGCTGCCTCCCATTGCAGCCAGCAATGCATCCTGGTGGGATGGGGAAGCTGCTTTCTGGACTATGCCTTGCAAACCCATCCTTTGCTGGGCTCAGGGGCAGGCTTGTCCCTGGGGGAAGGAGAAGCATCTCTGCCAGCTGAGCCAGGCAGACAACTTGGTTGCTAGCTCAGAGTCTGGAGGTCTGGGTCTTGTACCTGCAGGGTGAGTGGCCAGAAGGCCTGTATCCAGCCTCTTCGCAAGGGTGCCACATTGCACGGGCTCTTCGTATGGGAGTTGACTTGAACAGAGAGCTGGAACTGGGAAAAGACACCACTTCAGATGGTGGAGCCCCCCTTTTCAACCACCTGAACACCTTCCCCTGTGACACACCATCACCTCCTGTCCTGCATTAGGATGGCAATCGATGGGAATACCCCACTGATGCCAGGTTGTGCAGCATTAGAAGCCCCAGACGTGCAACTGATTGATTGCCAGAGCAACTTAAAACCCCTTTGTCTTGGGGAAATTTACCTGTGTGGGAAAGGAGAAGCTCTTAGGGCCCTCCTGGGGTGATGCTGGACAGAGAAAGAGGCACAGAGCACAGCACTGCTTCTGATCTCCATCACCAGCCTAGCTTTCTCCTCTGTGTCTCAGGAGACATGAATAATGCAAGCTACAGAAAATGGAAACAGCTTCCCTGAATTTTCTCCTCCTACCTGCTGGGCCTTAAGGAATGGAAACTGTTTATTGGCATTCCTTATTTATGAAGGAGCCATTGGGGCAGGGTGGTCAACTCTTACCGCACAGGCTCCTGGGGATGATTCACAGCCAGCGAGGAGGCTCCTCAGGCTGGAGAGAGGCAGGTTAAATACAGGCAGGTTAAATAGACACAGAACAGAGCTCGGTTCTGCTGTTGGGAGGCCTGGCTCTCACCCTGGCAGCGCTGGACAGGCAGGGGCTGTGGCTGCAGCACGCACAGTGCTTCCCTTTAGCATCCAGCCAGCTGCTTGCCACACTTGGGTTTGTGTCATCAGCTCCAGCACTCGCTTGTCTCCCCCATTGTTAGTGGGGACAATGGGAGCATGTACCCAGGCTGGGCATAAGGGCTTCCCCTGCTCCCTGCCTTCCCTGCAGCTGATAGGACCCAGCCAGTCTGATGCTGCACCGGGTGCCTGGGCAGAGGGGCAGACAGCACTGCCTGATGTCAGCTCTCCCTGGAGGCACTGGGCAAACTCTGCTCTGGTCCTTATCCTTCTCCTCTGCATGAAGCCACAAACACCAGCATCCTCCCAGCCACATCTGGCCCTGCAGAGCCACATCTGCCAGCCCTGCGCTGCACTGAGTCACTCACTGATTCCTCCCAGCCCATATGACAAATGGTTTGGAGCAGAGGGAGATTTTCAAGAGTTTCCCAGGCAGCTTTTTACCCATTGTTGTCTGCTTCTCTTTGCTTAGGAGGCTGGGGAACCTTGTGTTTTCCCAGGCTCTTGCAGCAGAGCTAGGAAGCCTGAGTCTCCATCTCTTCTACAGTCTCCTTTGGGGACAGGAAGTGGGTCACTTCATACCTCCGTACATCAGTACTGCCACAGAGAAACATGTCCTGAAGGAATTCCTTCCTTTTCCCTCCAGGCCGACCTTCTGATTTGAAACACTTGTCTCCAGGGAACATGTTGTAGATGAAGACAGCATCATCAGAAAGAATCACTGAGCTTTTGTCAAGAGACACCCAAAGCCATAGGTCAAAGTTAGCAATGAAAGAGAAAGAAAGACTCACCCAGACACCCAGTGAAGAACTACACTGGTCCCTCAAGGGAGTCCCACCTCCAGGCCACACAGGGTGCCCATCGGCCCTGCACTCCACTTGGGAAGGGACTGAAGCACCTCTGGACACACACCAGCTAGTCTGGAGCACTGCTCCATAAGATGTCTGCTGTAGTATGGCAATGTCACTTACCTGGATACCACCTCATGATACCTGAGGTTCCACTTGGGAGTACCCAGAACAAACACACAACCACCAGTAACTGCAACTGCCGTTGAAAAGGTGCAATTGTATGAACATAAGGAACAGGATAAAAGGTTGTGAAAATGGCTCTGAGTATAATACAGAGATTGAAAAGTCATTTTATGGAGGAGCCAGAATGCTGAGTAATGGGAAAGGGAAAAAGGGCAGTCACAGATGCTGTACCTGCACAGGAAGAACATTGATTTGCCAGATGTTGGGGGCCAGAAGTTGTCTCCAATATGAAAATGCTGCAAGAAACCCCAAAATAAGCGAGACAAACCCGCCACAATATATCTCTAACCTAGAGGACAGCAAAGCAGCCTAAAAGAACAGAGGAAAGGCTCCATCATACAAGGATGCCCCATTCCGCGCAGCTGAGTGACAAAACACTGCAAAAGGAAGCTCTAAGCAGGTCCTGCACTGGAGTCTCTGATGACAATCCCCACCATCACTGAAACCCCCTCTTCCTTCAGCTTGTCTCACCAAAGCGATGCACAGCAGAGTTGTGGATGGTGCTGGAGCCACTCACCCTGGGCAAATGGTGCTGGATGTGCAAAGGTGCAGCAGCCCTGCTTGAAGGGAGCTGCAAGACTGGGACTCCAGGATGCTCCAGCAGCCCACAGGCTGCTCTGGAGCTCAGCTGTGCACAAGAGGCCCTTTCATTTCCTTTATTATAGATAGTTGGAGATCAGCACTATGTGCTCTGATTTGACTTCCCCAAGCTCCCAACCACATGCACCCCCCGAAGTGGATTTTTACATAAACACATCTGGTTTAATCTTTTCCACATTTGTGCTGCTGTTTTCCCAGAACAAACGCTTCGGCCGTTACCATTCCTCTGCCAGGAACAATTCCAAAGGGAGCCACGCTATTTTGCACTGGAACGCGTGGTCAGAAAGAGCCATAAAAGTTAAGGAAATAAGGCTGGTTCCTTATGCATTTTTAAGCATTTCTTTTCTACTGCTCTCTGCACAGAGGTTCTTGTGGTTAGAGAGGAAAATGGACATTTCCTGTAATCAACATCCTGGGTCAGATTGCAGCCTTGTGCCCATAGGGCTTCAAGCTTTCCAGCCCTCAAAAAGAACCCCTAAGCAAGGCAAAGGAAGACCCCCAAAGCCAATTCATGAATTACCTTCTCTAAAGAGTCTTGGCAGCCTTGCAAGTCAAGGAAATTACATTTACTGGAACTAGCAGCTCGAATCCAGGCCTTGAATACCCACTTCCAGATTGGAGATACTGTGCCAACAGGAAATGCTGAATCAGTGTAAACTCACTCTGCTGATTCAGGTGTTCCAGCACTATTACTCTGAAGGAGGAAGCTTTGTCCCAGCAGGTTTAAGCCAGATAGGCTATCATCTGTGCTCCTGCAGATGACACAGCCAGCACAAACAGCTCTGCATGTGCCAGCAAATGGGACTAAAATCTGCCTGTGCTTCCGTCTGGGCACCGCTTTCATTGCCAAGTGATGCACAGGTACGTGGCTCCAGCACTAACCAATGCAAAACAGCAGCCTGCTACAGCTGTGCTCTAAAAAGGGACTAGACATCTGGAAGTGAAATTTCTCTGTTGAAAGAGAGCAGTCTCAAGGCAGGGAACAGCAGATGCCAGCACTGACACACAGTTCCGGGTCTGGCAGAGCAGCAGCCTCTCTACTTGTTTTTCTAGGCTTTTCAAGGCATTATCAATGTTTCTTCAAGCGTTTATACTCAATCTCCAGCCAAATACCTGTATCTGCCTGGTTTCCTCTGAAGCTTTAATGCAGATCATACGGAGGACCCTTCCAGCACCTCATACCAGACTGCAGCACAAACAGCAGCTCTTTGCTGCTGGGAAAGGTACTTATAGGCATCCCAGCTGCATTCCTGGGGTGATGGGAGCAGGAGCCCTCATTGGCAGCACCTGAGGGGCAGTTAACATCAAATCCATTAACCCTTGCATATACATCATTCAGGAGTTGAATTCTAAACAAGATGGTTTAGGCCCTTTCCATGCAAAAATGCTGTCACTATAGTATATGAGCAGGAAGTTATTGCTGGTTTTCAGTGGCCTCCTTGGTGTTTTGAAACAACAACTTATCAAGAAGTTGTTATTATCCATCTTTCCTGTGCAATGCTAGGAAACAAATGTGGAAATGAAGATTTATGCTCTCTCTTTCTAGTGGTGCTTCTCATACCTGCATCCTTCCTCTCTCTGCGGCCGGATTTGTGCTTGCCATTGCCTTGAAATGCCTGGATACAAAGCACTGCCCAGTCCGAGTATCACAGTGTTCCCCTGAGGCCTCTGAGGTATTCAAAGACCTGAAACATGATTAAAACCCAGGAGATTATGAATCTTCTAAAACAATCTTAGCAACCATTACTTAAGTTTGTACGTTGGCTTAGAACCCCTTTGAATGAATATGTTTCTTGGTCTTTGCTATGAGTTTTTACATCGCTTATTTACACACTGTGTTTCTTGACATATACACAGAGACTGCGTTTATTGACATAGTACTTTACATTGCAAGCAGCAGAGGGTGTTTGTGATGAGTCAGTTGTAACAAGAGGAGTTATACATACATTTCACTCTTGCCATGAGACAGATGTCTTATGCTGTGAATCTCTGTTCTGAAGAGATGCAGACAAGAAGTCGTTGGGAAAGATACTCCAAACCCCAATGTCTAGTATATAACCAGAATCTAGGCTAAGGCTAGGAAACAATAGAGAAGGCAACCCTCACAATACACATCATTGGAACCTCTGCAGCTGTAACTGAGGGGAAATACTCATCTTTCTGTGCATCTGCCTCAGTAAGATTCCTTTTCTTTCTGGTGATCCCTTAACTAAAAGGAAGCCCTTGGAGGTATTTCTGAAGCCACATCAGTACATTCAAAAAAATCCTCAAGGAGCAAGTTATTGGCAACCAAAGGAAGGCTTTTTTTGCTGGTGAAAATCAGAGGCAGGGCCAAAGAGATGGAAAATATGAGGAAGGGAGGGAAAGAATGAGACGAGAAACAAGTACTGTCAGAGGAAAACATGGCTATTATAATCATGCATGCACACAGACACAGGGGAAAGCTCTACTTAAAAACAAACACACACTTAACAAAAAGGGGATTTATGAAGCATCACAAACAATGTAATCTGCTGTTTACCACAGGAATGGTAAATCAATCCTAGGAACCAAGCCACAGCCTACTTTAATGCGATTGCTGCCTGTGCTGGCAGGCCAGGGCTCCGTTTCTGAGAACGTATTAGAAATGAATCACAAAAAGCTCCATGCGAGTGAAGAAAAGCCTGGTAAATGTGAGTTAATCAAGTGTGAAGGGCCAACGAAGACTGCCATGAAGTCTCCATATGCCCTCCTCATGCAAAGCAATGACTTGATAAGAGTTAGCTTCTTCCTCCATCCCTTTAATGCTACATTAATTGCTTCTCCTGTGGAGGTACAGGAGGGAATTTACACTGAAACCACTGAAAAGAGTCAGAAACAGCTTTAACAGGGGGAGGAAAAGAAAACAGCTCCATTGCCTGCGGAGATGGGTATGAGCACAGCCCCTTGCACCTTGCTGTGTGCATTTAATGTCTTTCCATGGTGAAGGTGGGCTGTGTTATTGGGGTGAGCCAGTCAGCATCGTTGGACATCTCTTTCCAGTGCAGCGTTTTGGGGAACCTGGCGGGCTATGGCACTCTCAGAGACAAAGCTGCCCGATACACGTAGGCTGGCCTGTATGGACGGGTATGAGGAAGCAGCATGACAGCATCCTCGCCTTGCAGGCCCTGTGTTAGCCATGAAGTGGGCAGGCTGGTTATTCTGCTAGGAAGCACCAGAGGGTAGCATTGCCTTTTGCTGGAGTAAGCTTGCGGCAACCACTGTAGTGCTGCTGTTATCCCTAGTGTGAGGATTGTTGGGATGGAGCAGGCTGGATCCTAAGGTCCTACAGTGGTCTGTTCTTACACGTGAAAAGAAATACATTGTAAGAGTCTAAAGTCCCATCGTTGGTTTATGGGATGAAATAATAGGGATGAAAGTGAGCTTTATGGACCCATCTAGCCATGAGTCACATAGCTCATGTATATGCTAAGTTACCGTGGCAGGGCGTTAGTGGAGAAACACTGATTTCAATACTGATCTTCTAGAAGCTTATTAGATGAAATGATGAAAAGCAATCGCAGGACAGCTTCTGGATGCCTTGTGGAACCCATTGGGAGCTCTCCTGGATTGTCTTTCCAGGTCTAACGTGTCCTTCTCCTGCAGGTATGCACCAGGATGAGGAAGGACTCTGGAGCTGCCCTGATGACTCCAGAGCTCAGAGTTGCACTGTGCTGTGTGCAGCTCAAGCTACCTTGACCTATAAAAGGCAACCAGAGGCTCAGAGCTTCTCTGTGCTATGGGGTAGTGACAGTGTCCTGTTTCAGAGGTAGCTGCATCATTTTCTACCTACAGTACAGCTTGGGTTCTTCAGTAAGAAGGATTAATGAAAAGTAAGCCACAGATTAACAAAGTGTTGGGACACTGATTTCCCGTGCAGTTTATGGGATGCAGTGGCCTACCTTCACCTAAGTGATGTTGGAGTGTGGTGAGCATCTTGTTTTGCCTCCTATTTGAGTCAAATATAGAGTGTGGAAATAAAGCAGCTTTCAAGGTCACTCAGCAATACTGGCCCAGTGACATCTCTAGACAAGGTTCCCCCCGCTCTCCACATTGTGCCAGGTACCAGTGTCCAGTCAGTGGTGTCACAGGACCTTCAGACACCCCTCTATGTTCCCTGTGCCCTCTGCCTGATGCGTTTTCTTCTGCAGCCTTTGGTGCTTCCTTATCATAAATCCTGTAGGATTTAACTTCAAGCTACTGATCCTTTTGACAGTAATGGACCATTAACTAAGTAGACATAAAATTGAAAGTGTAAATCCCTCTCCCTTGGGGAATTAGAAAGTAGGTTTAGGATGCAGGCCATGAAATGCAAGAGTTCACTGTAATCACAAACAAGGCCTGATTAACTCTGCCTGCCCAGCATTCCCAGGTCTGTGGAGCTCATAAACAACAAAGCAGAAGCTGGGGCTACTACAGCAGAACCATTTGCATCCGCCAGGGAAAAGCCTTTAGTCTCTGTGTTTGAGCTTGTTCATCCCATTGCCAGGGTCTCCCCTGAAAGAGCCTGGGCTATGAAGGAGTTATATCCAGAGACTGATGCTGTCTCTGACTGCAAGCTCTGTGTGTTCCCCTTTCCTGGGACAGGGTGAGAAGGGAACACCAGGAACTCTGCTCACATCAAAAGTGAGGAGGAGGGAAAGCACAAGCTGCTCCACGGGAATAACCCCGACTGCTCCCACCGGGGAGAAGGATGAGATGATACAGCATCCTTGGTGTGTACCAAGTCCAACCCCAGCACTTCCCCTGGGCTCTCCAGTAATGTGGCAGCGCTCCACTATGTACCTGTGGGAGTGAGTTTGCTGCTGGCTCTGTTCTATAGACCTTAAGATCAGTGCCCACTGATTAAGAAAGTTAATTACCTTCCTCTTGCAGAACGGACTCTACTTTCAAGGTCTCGCAGGTCCTTAACCAAGCACCTTCCTTTGAAAGAGATTTTGATTGAATTGCAATAAGCAATTAGAGCCAGGATGGCCAGAATAGAGGAGGATGGGTCCAGAGACCAAACCGAGCTGTCTGTATGGCTGCCCTCCCGTGAAGTGCCAGGTCACTGCTGGCCAGCCCTCCCCGCACACCTCAGCCAGCCTCACCCGTGTGTATGCTCCAGCTATTCCCTCCTTCCCTTGCTCCACGCTCCTGCAGCCAAGCTGTGCGCTGGTGCCTGTGCCATTCATCATGCCAGCAGCGCAAGAGCAACTGCAGAAAGTGCCTGGGATTTATCACCCGTGGCAGGAGCTTTTGTCTGTAATAAAAACGACTTTTCCCCTCCCCTCTTGTAGAGCTTTCCCCCTTCCCTTCTCTCATTATTATTATTGTTATTATTATTATTAAGAAGCTTAATGCCATGTGCCTTGGAGTTTCATAAATAACCCCTGTAATCAAACAGCACTGGGTAAATGTAGTATTCCAGCTTATGCAATTTGTTTGACAAAATGAATCCAGAAGAATATAAGTCTGTGGTGGAAAGACAAATAGAGCAGCTTGGATGAACGTGTTAACCAAGAGAAAAATGACTTGGCAGAGTGGTTGATGCTATATTTATCCATGCAAATGCAGCTCAGGGCTAATTTATTATAAATAGAGTGCAAAGCTTGCCAGAATGGGCAGTGTCTCCTGAGAGAGATAGCAAGAAACACGGCCCTGCCAGGGTCATGGAGGGGAGCTGGGCTCAGGCTTGGCATGGGGATGCTAGGTCTTTGTGCGCTGTGTGGAGATAGGCAGTGTCGAGGAGCTAAAGGGACTCCGCTCAGCTGATGGACGCATGGGACGCAGCAGTACCAGTGTGTACTGGTAATGCAAGTAGCCCTTGCCTAGGCTCTGGGTATATCCCAAGACAGACATTGCTGCAAGGAAAACACAGGTCAGTAACAATGGTCAGCAGGTGCCCATTGACCCTCTGCTCTTCTGGGCTTTTTTTGTGCCTTTCCTCTGAATCTCTCTCTGAAGGTGTTCAGTAGATTTACATTGAGCATCAGCCCTTTTCTGGCCTTATTGGTGTGTTTGAATTGCTTGTGGGGAAACCAGGAGTCCCCACTCCCTGTTTTTGGGCTAAGCAGGTCGCAGCTGCCTACTGGCAAGTTTTCCAGCCCAAACACCTCTGGTTCCAGCTGAGAGACATAGGCCAAGCTTGGCTCTTTGCCCTATGCTGGCAAATGGGTTGTGGCTGGCCATGGGATGATGCTGCCTGGCTGGGGACTGGCAAGAGGGGAGCCAAGTTCTAGCCCCTGTGAGCTGGGAAAGCCTCTGAGCTGTATGGAAGCTGAAGGGGACCCCCAGTCTCTGCAGTTGCTGCATTGCTGGGCCTGATGAGCTTTAATGAGTTGTTTCCTGCTAGAGCTTGGGTGGGATCCCGATAACATCACAGGTAATGTGGGGTAGCCAGGATCTGAAGCTGCAGCCCTTTCTGTGAGCTCTATCTGCCCCTGGGCTGTGTTCCCTTTGTTAAAGGTGATCTTTGTCTTTCTCCTCTGGCAAGGTCCAGACCCTGCATGGCTGCTCGCCTTCTACTCACCCCAGCTAGGCTGGGTGTTCCTAAAGCTATCCCCAAGGTGAAGGCTGTGGGTCAGGCTCCCCATAGTGCTGCTACAACACAGCGCAGGTGATGGCGTTTCTGAGTACCCTCGCTGCAACTGCCTTGTTTCCTGGCAGAGGAAACAGATTAAGAGTGAGCACTGAGCACACAGCCTTTTGTCTTCCTCAGAACTCCTCCAGTGCTTGTACACAAAGAGCTGAGCAGCCTGCCTGCATAGCAGCAGCCCTTTGCTGTGTCTGGGTTTGCTGCGAGATCTGTCCCTTCCTCAGCATCTCTCTGCAACCGGACTGCTGCTACCTGTACCCCGCTGCAAGATGTACCTGAGCCTATGAGTGAACTTCTCGGGGCAGGGGAAGACGAGGTGTGCTTTTAGTCATCTCCTGTGAGGTTGTGTCTCTTCACCAATGCTGTGTGTAGTCTCTTCCACGTGAAATCCACCCCAGAAGATGGTGAGAGCCTGCTTTAGTACAGGAAGTGCTGCAACCTACCGGAGAAATCCCTTTATACTGCAGCGGAGCCTTACCTCCTCTTCACCATCAGGCGGCATTACAGGCTTTGGTGAGTGGCAAGGCTGGGATGCGCCCGGCGCAGTGATGAAGGGCATTTTTCATTGATGAGGAATGCCTCAGCTCCTGCTTTCTGCGTTTCACCTTTTACAGACTTGCCCCTTGGCCATGTCGGCTGAAGAGCTGAATTTTGCATCAAAGCTGTGACTGCGCTTTTAGATAAGACGGGTGTGTGTGTGTAGAGGAGGGTATTTTCCTACCTTTTCACCTCCCTCCTGCCCTCAGAGATCCTGATCTGACTCTGTGAGCACAATGCTGCCCTGCAGGCTCAAAGGGAAGCCTGTTTTTGGGATGACCCACACGTGGGATGCAGGCTGGGAAAAGCAGAGGCTGTTGCTCCTGCAGACCTCAGCTGGCCTGGGCTGTGTGCCGGAGGGAGAGGCAGGCAAAGCTGCAGCGCAGGTGGCTCACATGTCGGACTGCACATCCCGCGGGAGGGATGCTGGCTCATTAGTCCAGGAAACACCTCCTCCAAGCAGGAACACGGTCCCCCCTCCCCACCCTTCTCCCTATTCCGGATGTGTACGGGTATTTTTTGTAAGTGGCAAGCTGAATATTTTAAACAAACACTGCTTAAAATCTATAATTTATGGGCAAAGCTTCAGAAGAGGAGATCAGTCGTCTCTTGGTGCTGAGGGTGGCTCTCCATCTGCAGCAGCCCCCCTGTTCTGTTTCCAGTCAACTGGCGCAGGCATAAGGGATTAGCCTTGGGCAAGGCAGCCACCAGAAAATTCCCAGCTCTGAATGAAGGGAAACCGGATTGTCTTCTCTTGCAGGCAGGAGCAACTCGGAGCCTTTCCCCAGCACATGTCCCCATTGAGAGCCCTGGGAGCAGCTGGCTGGGCCCCGGGGTTTGGGGCTGTTTCAGCTCTCAGTGTAGGATTAGGAATGTGCTGCCTTCCTTCAGCCCCTCTTGGTGCAGCGTGCTGGCTCCTGCTTGGGGTGACACGGGTGAGGAGGCCAAGAGGCTGAACTTCCAAAGCTGACAGGCTAGACACGATGGGGAGCTGCACCAGAACCTGAGCTAACGGGCACTGCTGCATAATGGTAGACCCCAGGACAATGGGAAAAGCCCCTGCCTTTGCTGTCCTTCTCCCCTCTATGCCCTGGATGCTCCCCAAGCTGAGATGGGGGAAGATTCCAGGCTTGTTCATTAATGGGAGCCGAGAGACTTTTGCTTTGATCAATTAATTTGCTGCTCTTCCCCATTTTCAGGACCATCTTTTATTCATAGGTAAGTGGTGCAGACACCGCTGCTTGCTGCCTTCTCAGGATGCTCACATTAATATTTCATCCTGGAGCCTGCTCGTGCTCAAGAGAGTTCATGTCCCATGTACCTGCCTCTTCCCGCTGATCGCCTGCCCTGGGCCAGCTCATGTTCCTCCCTTCCAGACCCAGACTGGGTCTCCCTGTCTCTTCCCTGGCTGTAAAGAGCTCATATTCTCTGGCTATTAAATGCGGTACACTTAGAGATGGAGCTTGCAGCTCGCTTTGTGTCTTCTATGATGCTGGGTACCCAGCCCTGTGCATCGAGTGCCATGATTATTGAGGCAATAACAGATTCTGGGAGCAACTTACTTGGGTATAAGGCAGTGAGGAAGGGGATTGACCTGTATTCTTCTGTCCTTCTGCCCCGTGCTAGGAAATCAGGGAACAGAGGTGCCAGAGGAGCGATTCAGTGCTGTGGCTGCAACCTGGGAGGAAAGAAGACTGAAGAAGAAACCCCTGTCTATACCTGGCAAAGGAGAAGCAGCAAAGGAGCTCTCCTGCTGCTTCACCCCTCTCCTGGCTCCTGTGCATGTGCTCTCAAGCATCACTTCGTTCTGCAGAGCTCCAAGGCCAGGAGCAGCCTTTGCCTGCAGCTCCTGTGGCCCCAGCAAGACGCTGTCTCTGAAGACAGGCAGGCCACAATGCAGCCGTTTGGAGTGGCACTTCATTTACTGAATGGCAGCTCCATAATCCTCTTCAAATAAAAGACTGTGAAGTTTCTGTGCTGGGAGCGGGTGGCAGCCTTTGCATTCAGGCAGGTTGCACAAAGGAGGATCTCCTTGCTGTAAGAGCGCCTGGGTTTTGCTTGGGCTTTGTGATTTGATTATTTGTTTTCTTTTGCACTGGGAGCGCTAAGGATTTATCAGAGGGCCTGATAGCTTATTCCTGGTTGCCCTCTTCAGGAGCAGTGTATCCTGTGCGCATTGTATTTGGGCCTCTCAGGAATACACTGATCTCTGGCTGTTGCAGTTGAAGAGGCAGATGAATTGTGGTTCAGCTCTAGTTTCCAGGGGTGCCTTCATATCAGAGTGAGCCTGTGGACCAGGGGGGATGTGGTTTTCTTCCTTTCCCACCCTGCAGTGGATGGGATACACCCTCCCTGTCTCAATGGCTTGTGCTGGCAGAGTAATGCTCACAAGGTCTGATCACCCCTTCACCCCAGCTCTCAGCAGAGGTGACTCCTGGTACATTGTCCATCTCTCCAAGAGCAAGTGGCTGCCACCCACCTTACCGCCTACTTCTCCCCCCCATCATACCCCCAAAAGCATCTTGCCAATTAGCTTTTCTCCATTAAAATCCTTCACACCTTTGTGGACAGCAACAATTGGCATTTCTTGACATGAACCATTCCAGCTTTTGCCCCAGCTGCTAGGGAGCAGCTTAGTCTGCTCCAAAGAGCACCCGGACAGTCGAAGTGCCGGTCCAACTCATTGGATATCCCAGAGATTCGTTTAAAGCAGACTTGGGCAGGAAAGTAGCCAAATGGACAAGAGACGGTTGGAAAAAGCACTTTACTGGGTGCCAGCCACCCTGAATAGCCGGGAAAAGGTCAGCGTCAGAAGCAGGACATAGAGGAGGACCCTCCAGGAGCCAGGGACCTGCTCCAAAGGCACAGGCATCATCCCTAAAGGGCCAGGGTGCTCCAGGGACCCGCATCCCCGCGGCCAGGGAGATGCCTGCCCAGGAGCGCCCTCCTCTCGCCCCTTCCTCCCGCGCTGCCGCTCCGCTCCTCTTCTCGCTCTTGCCCCGCAGCTCCTTGCACACCCGAGGGACTCCTCCGCGTCCTCCTCCGCTGACAGCCGCTGCAGAGGCAGCAGGGCAGGACATGGTGAGGACGGAGCAGCCTCAGCGGCTCCCCGCTGCCCCGCCGGGAGGGCAGAGAGACGCGGGCCTGGCTCCGGAGCGAGCGCTGCGCAGCGCCACCGGTCCCGCCCGGCCCCTACCCCCTTCACCTCACTCCCCGCCCCGCAAACACCGCGGCAATCGCATCTCCTCACCGGAGCGGGGTTCCGGGGCTCCGCCGGCGCTGGAGGCGCGCTCGGAGGCGGCACTCTGGGTTCACGCTGCAAAAGCAGAGGCTGGAGGGGGCGGCCCTGGTCCCCAAGGCCCTCGGGGGCTCCTTCTCTCCTATTCAGGGGCACCCTGACCCGCACCCCGCTATCGGGGCTGTCACCCCACACAGGCTGCCAGCTGCGCGCTCTGCAGAGTGCGGGGCGCTTCCTGCCCTAGGGGCAAGGGAATCGATGGTGCCTCTGGCAGCGGCATTTCCCGGGAGGTTTGGGGGGCTTGGGCAGAAGAACTTCCTGAGGTGGGTCCCGCTCCCTCGGGAGAAGCTGCCGCTTTAACTCCGAGCAGCTGGTTGCAAACTGGATGGTGTTTGGGGCGTGCAAGCGTTGCTGGCCACCCTCAGCCTGCTCCCATCCCACCCGCCCCACCGTGTCCTGGTCCGCTCGGTATCTGCTCTCAGACCCAGGAGACCCACCTTTCGGGAAGGCTGGGGGCGAGGGGTAAGGGGCCTGTTCAGGGTTCAAGTCCTGCCGGGGCACCCCATTTAACGCCGCCGGCTGGACCAGCGCCTCAGAAGCAGAGACGGGGCCCCTGCTCTACAAGTGCGGGCTGCTGGGTACCACAGCACAGAGAAAAGCGGGCACGGGAGAATGACGGCCGTGGGTCAGTAAGCGCCGCAGGGAGGTTCCTCCGGGGCGGACGCCCCCCGGTCCGCCGGGCGGAGGAGTTGGCAAAGGCGCCCCTGTTCCTTGGCAGCAGCCCCGGGAGGAGAAAGTTAAACAGAGGCATCCCTCCCGTGTGGAACTGCAAGGCAAGAGCGAGCCAGAGGAGAAGCAGCGGGCTAAAGAAGGGCCCAGAGAAAGACATTCTGGGCAAAGGGATGTCCCTGTCGCAGGGGCTGCAGTCACACTACAGCATCCTTAGTGCTTCTGGGAGGGTCTTTATGGGTCTGGGGGAGGTACTTGGCTCAGTGCCGTTCCCTGGTGTTTCAGAAGCCATTCCGGTTCTGCCAGGAGAAGACACATCTTCCAAATCGTTGCCCCTGCAAGGCTGGGGCCAGGGACATCCGCCTGCTTACAGGGGGTTCCTCCCAGCACTCCCACTGGGAACAGAGGACACGCAGCCCTCCTTACAGGGTGGCTCCCCTCGCCTCAGCACTCCTGGCAAGCCCCACAGAGCCTGAGGCTCCGACCTGCACCCGACTTACGGATGGGTCATCCTGGCCGCAGCACATCACCAACATCATCATCATCATCATCGTCATCACGTACTTCTTCAGAAGCCCAGCGAGCAACCTCGACCCCAACAAGGGGGAGGTCACCCCAGCCAAAGGCGGGCCTGCGCCCTTCTGCCTTCGGGCGGGTTCGGCTGCTTCCGTCACGGTTGGGTTGGGGATGGGGAGCTGCCTCCGAGCGCTTTCGGCTCCGCGCCGTCCCGGGGTCGGTGGTGCTGGGGACAGCTCCCGCAGGTCCCTGGCTCCCGGCGGGTCCTCCTCTGCGTCCTGCAGCAGCTTTTGGCGCTGCTGCCCTTTTCCCAGCGGTGCGTACCCAATAAAGCGCTTTCTCCAACCCTCTCGTGTCCATTTGGCCGCTTTCCTGCCCAAATCTGCCTTAAGTGATGCAGCGCAACTGCGCAGCACATGTGGAATGCAAACCCCAGCCGCCTGGCTCAGAACAGAGAGGCCTGCCCTGCAGCAGAGCCAAGTGCTTTAAAAGTCATCCTGCCAAAACAGCGTTGGAATAGAGGTCCCAAAACTGGGGTGTGAAAACCCGAGATTTTTGGAAGGAGCAGATGTGGTTAATGGAGAGTCACAGGCCCTACATTTGCCCTATGGCCTCAGGAGCCTGAGAGGAGGCATGGACAGAGGAGGGGAATTGGGAGCAACTGCTCTGCAAAGGGTGGATGATGCTGAGCATTCACACGTGTAGCGGGGATGTGTTCGATTAAGGGAATGTGACTGGAGGTTGCAGGATGTGGAGGCTGCGAGTGGCAGAATCTCTGCAGCCTCATTAAACTCTCATGTCCAAATTAAATGTCAGATTTGCATATTGGGTCTGTGTTTTCAGGCCCGTGATGCAGCAGCCAGAAGGAAGCGCATGGGTGGGGAATGCTGTGCGAGTCCAGGCGGGAATGAGAGCCCTGATGTTTGCTTGCTGTTTTGGCTTTTCAAAGCAATTTACCAAGCAGGGCATTGGCCCAGACCAGTTTGTCCATCAATGCCTCATTTTATAGCTGAGGAAACTGAGGCACGGGGAAGGATTCACCTACCAAAGCCTTTTCACCTCCAGGAAGCCCTTTACAATTTCCCCCAGGCTGGATTCCATCAAGATCTCCTTTTAATCCAGATTTAATTATCCATAAAGACAGACAAGCCTTTTCCTTGCCCCTTGGGAAGCACAGCCAGCAGGGTAGCTTCAGGTATTGGTACAAAGCCAAACTGCAGCCGAGGTTGGGGAGCCCCTGAAGTGCACAGGGGTTTCCCATGTGAATGGAAATATGCAGCGTAGCAGAAGAAGAGCAAAAGCCACCTTCTTCACCGCTCCTCCTCAGATAGGACCAGGCTAGTGATTAGCATGAAGATTAGAGCACCTCATTTGGGAGAGGGGGAAGGTGAGACAGTGCTCATTCTTTCAGGAAAGGAATCATGGTGACCTGGGTATGCTGTTGTGTGCTGCTACTGGGACCTGAAGGAGCCAGGCAGACTGTGTGTCCTCAGTCCCTGGAAAGCAAGAATGAGGAATGAGGTCTCTATTGCTCGGCAAAGCCTATGCCTGCTGTCCTGCACATCTGTGTAGCATGTCACAACTGTAATGGGCCAGATGCTGAAATATGCTGAACATCCTTAGAAGGTCAAACTCAGATGACAGAAAGCCCTCTTGGCTAATTCTGAGACATGGAAGTGACAGGGCCTACATGACAGGAGATGTCTGGGAGGCAGAGAAGCATCTGAGTCAGCCTCTAGAGAAAGATTTGTCAATGGATGGGCTAGTTTTCACCAGCTCCACAGCTGGTGGCCGTTTCTGCACTTCATGCAAGAAGCATCTTGTGTGGCTGACATGCTGGTGCCTGGAGGGGAGCCAGGCAGTGCGACCACTCCTTTCTCACTGGGAGTTGATGCCTGTGGACTTTATCCAAGCACTCTTTGCACTGCAGTACCATTTCCCCAGGAAGAAAAGGGGCCCGGCATCCGGAAAGAGCCTGCAAGCTCAGGGCTGGCAGACTGTGAAGGGATTGAAGTGTCTTGTCTTCCTAACTCATGCCTGCCTATGAGGCCAAGATATGAGAGCAGCCCCACAGCTTAGCACCTTATAGCTGGCTGCTAGGCAGGTAAGGACAGTGTACTTCCAGGGGAGCTGCTCCAGATTTGCATGGTTGTGAAGGGAGGGGAAGCAGCTTTCATTAAACCTGGGAGGAGTCTTGGCAGGGGCAAAGTGATGGATGACTGGGATAAAACTCTGCCATGGGCTTCCTGTAAGTCAGATGTATAATTCCTCCCAATCCCAATTCTCCTATCCATAAAAGCTGGAATACCTCCTGCCTTGGCTATGAGGAATACAAACATTTCAGGTCTGAGGGTGCTCCTGCCAACCATCACAACACCCAGGAGAGAAATGGAGTTCCAAGTGCTGCACTGCCCACTGCTTCAACCTGATTCTGGGTTGGCAAAACTCACTATGGAGTAAAGCTCACAGCAGGGCAGCAGAAAGGCTTGTGTGCTCACTGAGAGGTGGAGGAAAGCATCCTTCATGGCACAATGGAAGCAGCGAGCCTTGGGCTTCTGCAGGCAGCAGAGCAAGGCCAGCAGGATGGCTGAGGTCACGGGACTCTGAACAGGAGCAGCACTGAGCTTTGATGCACATGCCCTTTGATGCTTGCCTCTATTCATGCTGGCAAGGCAACTGCTTTCTTTGTATCCATCTTTCTGTCAGAAAATCCTTAGCCTCTGAATAGATTTACTCTCTGATCTGTAAGTTGTTTTGCAGCAAGACTGTCTAATGGAAGGAGGTGAATGTGTCTGGAAGGCTTTATTGGCAGGACACTGTTCTGGAGGGGAGGTTGGCTCACTTGTTATTGATGGAACCCTTCACTGGTGGAGATAGCCTGAGGATGGGGAGTTAGGCAGCGGTAGTTAGCCCAAGACTGGAAACTTGGCTATAGGTTTGACCCTAATGTCTGCCACTGCTCCTCTGCTCTGTAGCCATGGGCAAATCCCTAGTATTTGCTTTACTTCTGTAAAACACAGTGGAGTGTCCCTCTCTCCATGGATCATGAAGAAGTCTCCTCTTGTATTTAAGACACAGAGCTAAATAAGGTAGCTTGTGAAAAGGACACCACATGGAGCGCTTGCTCAGCCTCTGCTTTGTGTCATTGCAATGATGGTGCAGACAAATCCTTGTGCCTTTGGCTGGATTCCCCAGAGGCAGTTGTTAATGCTGCTTCCCCAGCTCCTCCACTGAGCTGTCTCTGCTTACTGCACTCATATAATCAGAAGTTGTAAAACCACTGACAAGCCCATAGACCGGAATGGAGATTACATGCAACATTAACATTAAAAATGGGCCAGACTTACCAAGTTGTCTTCATTAGGCAGCTGTGTTTTATTTGTGGCTTTTACTGCCAAATAAATAACCTTTCAGGTGAGTTAGTTAAGCTGCCCTCAGGAGCAAGAGAAGGTGGGGGAGGACAGAAAGCTCTGTATGGCCACTGGGAATTGTGTCACAAATGAGCCAGCCTGGAGAATGCAGAACTGGTGTAAAATCAGGATAAACACTTTAAAACCCCACCAGCACTCCCTGAGTGCTCAATGCAGCCCCAGGGGTCAAAATGCAGGATGAGAGAAGTGACGCTGCTACCACTGCCAGCAGAGGAGCGTCAGGGTGAAAAGAGCTGTCTTTTGCTTCCTGACTGCTCTAGGCTGGGGTTCTGCCTCCCTGATTACCCCTTGACTCCCTGACATGGTCCAGGATCATGGTTAGCACAGAAACCCAGCCCTTCCACCTCCGCAACTGTCAGGCTGTGTCAGAAGAGCTCCTCAGTACTAATGGGGGAAGATGAGAAATGACACGGGAAGGTCAGGTATTCTCTGATTATCTGTTTCCTCATCACAAGGCTGCTTTAATGAAACTGAAATTCTTCGCAGAAAGCACTTTCATAAATAAGTCAATTTTTACAAGAAACTCAATAACAGATTAATCTGAGGGAAAAAAATGAAAGATAGAGGCGAATCATCCCATTTCAACATTTCCAAAATCGACAATATCTTCCACTTTACGTTAGAAGACACCATTCTGTTCAGAAATGAAAGTTAACTGATGTCACAAAAAAAAAGATCACAAAGGCTGAGCTTGTATGGGTGTAGATAGGGAAGGAGCCCTTGTCTTCTGCCTGCTCAGGGAGTTCAGACTGAGCTCAGCTGAATGAACTTCATCCTTTTAATACAAAGCAGGTCTTTTTCCAGTCCACCTTTATACTTTTAAGTACTGTTCACCGCAAAGCCAGTGCTGTGAGCAGGCATATTATACACTTTGCACATTACACCATACAATAGGTTGAAAACAAACAGTATGTAAAGTGGGGCCTTAGTTGTGAGACACCATACAAGCAGCGTAGGGACCTTTCCCTTTGTGGATGTCTTTGGGTAGGGGTAGAGCATCCCATGTGGGATGCCAGCCCAGCCAGGCTGATGGCACGGAGTGCAGTCATGGAGCATCACATTTGGATGCAGATGTTGGCACTGGTGCAGACTTGTTTCTTGGCCCGAGTTTTGTCATTTAGATTTCTCTGAGCATCTCATCTCTGAGGATGTCTGGAAAAAGGGAGAAAAGCAACTCATGACTTCTCTCCCTTAGGCGTGTGATAAGGATGTGTGAAACTAGTAAGGAGATCCTACACAATAGCCAAAGAAGTTATTTAAGCCTCGGAGATGGGTATGTTTTCACTGGCACAAATGTTAGACAGTAATCCATTCTCCATGTCAGGCAGGCCAGAGCCCCTGGCTGCGCTCGGCAGCATGCCTCTGCTCCCTGTGCAGCCGGGCTCCATCCTGCCCACGCTGCCATGGTGTGAGCTGCTGCAAACAGCCTGTGGTGAGCACGGAGGGAAAACTCCCCCAGCCCTCAGCGGGAGCAATTGCTGCGAGCTCCAGCGCTCCCCAGGGAGGCAGCGGGAGAGCGTTCATTCTGTTTGTCTCTCTATGTGTGGGTTTTCCCTGGCCAAAAAGAAACCTTGGCTCATCTGTCAGGGCATGATGGAGCTCCTGCCTTTGTTGCACAGCCTCGCTGTGAAAGCCTTGTCTCCCCATGGCTCTGGAGGGGCACAGCATGAATAACTGTACTTGGTCCCCAGCTGTGCTTTTAAGGAGGCGGTACTCATTTGTATAATGTCCTATTGTTATGGGATTTAATTAGCTGTGGTTTGTTCGCTCAGCAGACACAAATGAGGTTTTAATTTTTTGTGTACAGTTGCGAGGTGGTTTTTATTCATCACATCAGGAGCTCTCAGAGGCCTCCCACATCAGAAACTACCTCTAAAAGGATGGAAAGAGCCAGACAAAACTAGGATGCTATTCCAGAAGTGGCAGGATGAGATTGCGGCTTTAATATCAGCTGGGGCTGTTTGTCACATACATGGGACACTAGAGTGTGCCCCTGCTAGCACCTAGGAAATGTCCTGGTTGCAGAACAACATAACATACTGCTGGGCAATATGTGACTTAGAAAAACTTGTCCTCGGCAATAGTGCCAAAACAATGCAAGATTCCTAGGATCATACACCATGCAAGTACTGGTAGGAAACTCTCTCAGCTCCGTAGAGGTGTTGAAAGCAGAGAAGGAGGTGTTCAGCATGGGAGAACTTCTTCTGGATATTGGACAGTTGGCTTCATCCATGCTGAGAGCCAGTCAGCAATATTGGAAGAGACTTGCAAAAAGCCATTCAAGAAAGATGGAATGTTAGACACAACCATGAAAACATTTATTTTGGTATTACTTTTATCCTTTTCTCTGCCTGCTTTCTACCTTTGCCAACTTGCTCAGCATTTGCTGTCTTGCTGTCTCCATCAGAAAGCCTAAGTCGCTCTTCCTCCCATCTACACCTCTCAGTGTGTAGATACTGAGAGGGGCTGGGAGCAGACCTAAGTCTCTCTAAAACTTTCCAGAGCCTCATTTCTTTCTGTTCTACATTGTCTCTCCTTTTTAACTCTCTCCAAGCACCCAGAAGCAAAGTGGCATTTACTTTCTTATTTAATATCAATATTTGCTTTCTTTTGGTTCTTTCTGTTTAATAATGATTCTCAAGAACAGAGGAGAGGCAAGGCCTCTGGGGCCAGCTCTGTGAGCTCAGACTGGGGAAGGTGATCCTGGCACTCCTGTTTTCTCTTCCTCTGGGAGACATTCTCCTACTGTTGGAGCAGTGAAGGGAAAACACCTGGACTCCAGGATCCTCATGCATGCTTGCAGATAGACATTTGACTTCGGTGGGATGCCAGTATACGTGGTTCCTACTCTCTTCACTCCCCTTCGCTCTGTGATGAATGCTGTCTATGAGACAGGCAGCTGCAGAGGGAGATGCAATTTTTCTTAGCTTGCCAGCCATCAATCTCCTGAACAATACTCAGCTAATGAAGTGGCAATGTTATCACAAGCCTGTCACCAGCAGTAATGGGGCGATTGTTAGAAACTCAGACCAGTCGGAGAGAAGGCGAGAAAGGCTTCAGAGCTTGTCTTCAGAGTGCAACTCCTGGTGAGCTCTGGCCATCCTTTAGTGCAGAACTGGGAGCCCTGGTTTGCTGTCCACCTTCTCCCACTTTGAAAGCAACACCTTCCTCTTGCACTGGGAGAGGACAGAAGTGTCCACGCATGAGCAGCCACTGTCCTTTATACAACATTCTTTTAATCTGAGTTCACAGAATGGACACCTGTAGGGATCTAAGAAGGCATTTTCTCCTGTTCCTTTGGGAATTGATATTGCCAAGAGAGCAAGAAGGGTTTTGATGCTTCTTCCTTTGACAACCAAGTGGGTTTAAAGTGGGCAAGCTGTGCCCTGAGCTGTTGCTATTCCACTCCTTGCTTTCCACGCTTGGCATTCTTTAGGCAGAAAAGAGCTCATTGAACAATACTTGGTCCCTGAGGCCCTTCTGTCCACCTTCTTAGTGAATCCTAAGGCACAAAGCACAGTGAGAGGACAGTGCTTTGCCTCCTGATAGCCTTTCTGCTCTGCATGGCTTGTTTGTGTTCTGAGTGATTAAATGCAGACTGGTGATCTGTTTCCTTGAGAGGCGATGGAGCTGATGGCAGATGGAGGCACACTTGAAACCTGCAGGAGAGATTAATCAAAGCAAAGGTATTGCCTGGGCCATGCTGCATATACCATGGGGCAGACTCCTTTAACAGTGAAGAATTTCCAGTTACAACAAAACTGGATGTGTCAACACATGGAAAGAGCAACTGGAAGGAAATGAGAGACGAGGGAAAGATACCAAAGGAACAATCCTTCCCTTAGCCAGGACTTTGGGCTGCCTCCAGGCAGGAAAGATGAGCTACTCTTTAGTTCTCATCCTGCTGATGATATGGACAAGCATCTGGTGCAACGAGCACTGGGGAAGTTGGTAACACCTCCAAACAGTGAAGAAGTGATAAAAATATAGGTGTTATGTGCTCATTCTTTCTTAGTAGCTTTGGTGTATAACAGGTACAAGTAAGAAAGTGCTGGAGGTGTCAGGGTATGCAGAAGTTAAACGGCACAAGATCTCTTCAGCAAACCTGCTTAATGCACCCAAGGTCACTTGGGCTCTCAGGATTTATGGAACAGGTGGATCCAACCACATTGCTTCATCCTTTATGAACTGTGGTTTACATTCGAGGTCTTGGATGGAAAAAATGTGGGTTTTTTTGGGTAATAACTGTCACTGAAAACAAAAGAACAAATGAGAAATGACCAGAAAATAACCTCCTGAGAGTGCTGTAACAAAATGGTGGTGTTTCTTTGCTTTGGGAGAAAGAAGATCAAAGAGAAGAGTAATAAGAAAAAGACTCTGCAATGAGAGAAGAACGCGGTTTTCCTTTTAAAGATCTTTCTGATTCTAAAGTGACACATGGAAAAGTATAAATGGTTCTAAAAAGCTGCACCAAAACAAAACCCTAACCCAAAACACAGAGAAGAGAAAATAACTACAGTGAAGGGCACTATATCAAGGGTCGTATCTGTCTTCATCTCCTGTAAAACAATACTTGCTGCAACGAAGGCATGGATGCTTTTGTTGTAACAACAGTGTTCTGTGTTACCATGTAACCTGTGGCATCACCTTGCAAAAATGATGATGGAAAAGACAGTTGTGATGTGCCTTGCCCATCCTAAAAACTGTTAGGCTGAATGAGCAACTGGCCATTCCATGCCAGAACCCCCCAACACCAGAAAAAGATAGGCAAGCTGTGAGTAGTGCTGCAGACAGCCAGAGGGAGCAATGCCATTTGTGCATAGCTCACTTGGCTTTTCAAAGAGCAGCTAAGAGGCTGTTGAGCTGCAAAGAGGCAGAAACGTTTCCTCCCACCTTAGCTGGGCTTCAGGAGCTTGTCCCTTCTTGTCATATCTTGGAAACAATCAGATGAGATGTCCGAGATGTGATCTTGGTGTTAGATCCCATCCACCAAGATGATCAGGACAGGAAAACATGGCTTAGCCGCAAGCTGGAGCAATGAAGAGAAGGCAGAGAGCAATTTGTCTGTAGCTTTCCAGGAGTGGGATTCTCCTCTGGCAGCAGTCACAATAGTCAAAGAGCAACATGGCTGGGTGTAGGTAGAGGTGCGGGGCCCTTTCCTTTGCAGCAAGAGGGTGTGGGAGCTAGGAAGAGCTCCAGGAGGATGAGGATGAGGATGATTATGAGGGTCTGTCTGATGGAGCCTGCCTGGAGGCTCATCTTAGCATCTTGGCAGCCCCCGGGGCAGCTTTGCCTCCATCATCGCCATACATGTGCCAAGGGGGAAGCCACAGTGCTGGTAGCCTGGGGGTCATAGTTGCCCCCAGATGGAGTAATGGCACTCTTGAGGGGCATGGTCACCACAGTGAAGTTCATAAGGATCTGAAGGTGACACGAATGCAAGGAAGAAGAGGTCTTGCAGAATAGGTAGAGTGGCAGACAGCCCCTGCAGGGAGAGGGCTGCACTCTTTCAGACACAATCACAGCACAGACAGACAATAATAAGCAAGATTTAAAAGTGCCAGAAACCCACCACCTTTTTCAAGTGAGCATGATGTCAGCTTTTCCTCATCCCAGTTTGTGAACTGAGTGTGCAGAGTCTCTTTCAATCCAGCCCACAAATCATCTTGTCCCTCTTATGTCTTCTCTTCAGGCAGTTGGTATTTGTCATTAACACATTTTAGCAATCCTTGTTGCCCACCCCCAGTAAAAAAACCCCACAAGTCTTAATAAAATGCCAGCACACCTACTGAGCAGAAGAACAAATCGTTACTGCGTTCATTAAACAAATACACTTCTCCTCCAGTCTTTGGATGGAAATTAATCACCCTCCTGGAACTTAAACCTGGATGTGTGCTCTGATTGACAGCTGGAGGTTGCATCTGAATCCTTTTTATAGGGGCTGAAGTGCAAACTGGCTTGACAGCACTGCCGAGTGGAGCCCAACAGCTTGCTGGGTGTAATCACCCCAGCATGGTTTCTGATATGCCTCAGCCCTGCCCCGGAAAACAACATGCCAAGGCCAAAGCCACATTGGCCTATTTACAGCGATGGAGCTTGGCTGTTAACTGAGACACTTTCAGTCCTGAGGTCAGGTATTGGCGGGGCTCTAAGAAGGGCTCTGAGAGGGGGCTGAGACAACAGTTCGTAGAAGGTGGTGCCATTGGTTGCTGAAAAAGACAGGAGCAAGAAGCTTGCTAATCTCTTCCAGCAGCTTGCAGGCTTTCTCATTGGCTTGTGGCCCAGCTAGAGGCAAAATCCTGGGCTAGCTGAGCCTTTTGTCATACTTGCGTTACTTTCCTCTTCCTGCCTCCCATTGCCAGAGCCAGAGGAAGGCAAGATTCCTCTTTATCCTAGCAATAAAGCGCCCTCAGATGCAGCCAGATGCATAACCCCATGCAGCACTGCCGCAGCAGTGAAAACAGCTCCAAAGTCCAGCCCCAGCATTTCCTGCAAGGCCAGACTGGCCTTCTGCTGTGATGTTTCTAGGACATGTAATTGAACTCCCCCATGGTATGGGTGCATTATTAGTCCACGAGCATGGGATAATGAACATTTTATCTGCGATTAGAGAGGGGGGAAAAGAAAGAGGATGAATGAGCTAGGAAAGAGAGAATGACTCAGGACTAACGTTAATAAAGGGATTGCAGAAAGTAAGGTGAAGAGACAGTGGTAATTTTATGCACTGCCAGTCAGGCCCATTTGTCCTGGGAGCAGCTCCAACTTCTCTCTGAGCTGTTCTTTTAGCAGCTGTGAAAGGGAAGGAAAAAACCAAGAACCAAACCCTGATTAAAATCAGCACCCAAAGTTATAAGGAAAAAAGGCATTTTCATCTCTGTCTCCATAGATGTATCTTCTCCCAGATAAGTGAAACAAAGGGGAATTCAGAATATTGGCCAGTCATACAGATCAGAGGCTGAAATCATCCAGACTTTGATGGTGGTCTTGTTATATCCCAATTCTAACCACAAGAGAAAGCCAAATTTCATCTTTACAACTATTAATTCCCACACATATACGCCTCTATCCACTCCGCCCTCATTCACTCCCCAGTCATTCATGACTATTTAAGAGCAAGCCTCCCTTAAAGCCCTTATTAGCACTCTAACTTTAATGCCTTATCTCTACAACCGGTTCAATCTTCTTCCCGTATTCTTAATGCCGCCTCATAACTCATAACCCCTGCCCTAGCTTGAGCTGAACTCAGAGGAAGAGACAGTTGCTACTCTGCCAGCACCACACACTGGGCTTCTATTGCTTTTAAACTAACCTCTTGCAGATCCATGAGCATCAAGGAAGAGGGAGATGTACTTGATGACGTTGCATAAAGCTGCAGTTTCTAATTGAGAAGAAAATGAGTTATCTGGGGAAAGGCATTCCTGTGTTTAAAAGCAGGCATGGATTTTCCACTGCAGTCAGTGGGAACTCATTGTGAAAAGGCTAGCTATACTTTAAGACCACAGGATGGGGATATAAATAGGAACGTGTAAGTATTCAGTTCTGGCTGAGCGGTGTTTGGAAGGGGATGGATGAGGCAGTTTGGTGGCAGGTCTTTGGGCAGATGGATCTGTTTGCCTGTAAATTCTCCTTCACTACAAACCATTCCCTGTAAGTGGGTGCAGGTGCTGGGCTCCTGAGCAGCTAGTGTGCACCAAGGTCATCCTTTTTTGCCTTTGACATAGATGCTCTGACCAACTGTGGCAGTGGCTTGGTGCAAGGATGAGTGGGACTGAGCACATGAAGCACAATTTGTGCATCTGCAGATGCAAGCTGCTAGCATAGGAGCATTCCTGCTGCAGAAGGCAGTTGCTTTGTTTTATCCTGTCCTGTCCATCCTCAGCTTGGCTCAGAGAAAGCTGAGGCCTGGCCACTGCAGATGTCAGCTAAGGCAGCAAATGCAACCACTCAGGGCTGTTAGAGAAGCTTTCAGGGCTTGTCTCCAAGGGAACACACAGAAAGGTTCAGGAGCAAAGCCAGTGCATTTCTTAAAGAGATTTAAACCTAATGGGGATCGCCTGTAAGCGCAGCGTCTTGCACAAAAGGCTGAAAGTCCTCATATGTCTGTTTAACCTCTTTTAACTTCTCTGCCTTTACCCCTTTAACTGAGCGAGCACAATTGCCTTGCTCTTGTCTTGATGGCTTGAGTGCAAAAAGGTGTGTGGGATTCTTTTCAGCTGAAAAGCCAATAGCATGTGCCCTTTCCTCAGGCACACAGAGGATATAAACCACTCATCAGAGAGCTGGGGGTGTTTAGCATTGTTACTCATGGAGATGAGATGGAGGGGAGGTTAGGAAAGGAAGGCAAGTAGCTTTGCTGACCTTTGGTCTAAAGGAGGATGCTGTGGCTATTAATGTGAGGGGCAGTGCTGGGGCTCAGTGAAATGAGGTGTTTTTTGTGGTACAGCTCATGCTTGAGGGGACTGTCCTGCTCTTTCATTGCTAATGTGCCCTTTGGCTGGGGCTGTAGCTCAGCACAGTTCAGCTCTGGCACAGAGGCTCTGCTCCAACTGATGTAATCACATTACAGGGAATTATCAGGTGGTTGCACCTGGCTTAGAGAGCTCCAAGAAGGCACAGGGTACAAAGGGAAGGAAAAGCACCGGTGGCTTATGAAATTGAAAAGTTCATGGCTGCCAAGTCCATGTGCTAGAGAGGAACTGGGAGATGGAAGGCTTCAGGAACACTTTATCAGGAGGTAGGACAAGGAGATTGGAGTTGAAGCACTGATTTGCTATCTTTTCTCTGCACCTTGGCTGCAAGTTCTGCCTTTAGGGGTTTGTTAGGTACCTTGGTTGAGAAATATTTCTATATGTATTCAGAGGGCTCTGCTTGCAGAGGCATAGCATGCATAAGGTAGAAAAACTCTGCCTGGAGAGATCAGATCGAGTGTCTCTTGTACCCTATTACAAATAAAAACAGAATAGGGGAAAGGACAAAAAACCTAACATTGGCTTCAGGTGAATTCTAAGGCTCAAACTGCTTATGATGCTCTTGGAACTGGGAGTGCCTGGCATGGAAGTTTTGGCAGAGGAGAAAGCTAGACAGCCATGTGCAAAGCATGTAGGGCATCTGTGTAATGGGCCATGGTGTCTGGGCCTCAACTGGTAGAGAGCTGACCTACTGCTGTTGCCTCTGAGAGCAGAGTAGGGCAGGACAGCCTAGATGTTGCAGTGGTGTGATAGGTGTCAGAGCTGCTGTGTTCTCCACACATTGCCCAAACAGTGGCTCTCTGGCTAAAGGCCTTTTGTAAAGAGAAGAGGTTCACAGGGAGATCTGTTGTTGTGAGAGCTGCCATAAAGGGGAGCAGAGCCTCTCACCACCACCAACATCATCTGGCTTAGTGTGCTTCCCAGCATCTTTTTGGAGATGAATGATGAGCTCTCCAGGGTTCTTTCCCCTAAACCTGCTATGCTTGCAGACAGAATTGATATTTGCATTGTAAATGTTATTGGGTTGAGCTATTCCTATTTGAAAGAGACCTTGGCAGTGCCTGGCTAGCATGCTGCTGCTGTCTTGATGTAAGAGAGGTTATGCATGGGGCAGAGCAGGGTTTTTCTTGTGTGACATGCCTGCTGGACAGGAGTGTGTGCGGAAGAGAAGGAGGGGTCAGTATTCCTCTGAAATATAAGACCTTGCTCTTTCTGAAAGCAGAGGACAAAATGCTTAGACAGACACCTTGTAAAGCTCATGCTTAGGAGACTTGTTTTCTGTTGCTGCTGAAACAGAGGACTCAGAGGCAGCCTTGTACCTAGCTAAGAAGGAAGTTCGCAGGGTCAGACAGGTCTGTGCAATGCAATGAGTGCCTGTGGTTAGTCTGGGGACACCAGCAGATCAGGAGACCAGAGCTCAGCTGGTATTAATGTAGGCAAGTCTGAAGAAGTTAAAGGCCTTAAATGATG
Organism: Psittacus erithacus; assembly: GCA_009867235.2. Taxonomy (NCBI): domain Eukaryota; kingdom Metazoa; phylum Chordata; class Aves; order Psittaciformes; family Psittacidae; genus Psittacus; species Psittacus erithacus. Next base: position 128,549 of record WYDI02028914.1, read on the forward strand.
CTGCCAAAGGGACTAAGACTTTCTGTCTTATAAAGATGGGGCAGTTGGCTCATTTTGCCTTGACAGCGTGCTGCCAATTGAAAACTGGATCTCAAGAGAGTAGATAAGATTCTCCTTTGCTTTTAGAGTCCACTGTTTTATCTCTACTCTTCCCTCAGAGGGAAAAATCTCCATTCAAGGCTGGAAACCTTGATACCCCTGGGCATTTGTGTATTGTCGGATGCTGGTTGCCAGTGCAATGTAGGTCTGGTCCTGTAGATGTTGGTGCTGATTGGAGATGCTTAGTAATAATATCACGACTTACTGGCAGTGGCACAACAGGAAATTGGAGTCGTAAAATATTTCCCTCCTCACTGCATCCCATTTACATGCTTATAATGGAGGGTTTTAAGACCCTAATGAGGAAGAATGCTCATTGCTGTGAGATGATTAAAGCAGAGACAGAAGGGATTTCAGACAATAACAAAGGGATGTTAATTACATCAAAGGAACCAGGGGGCTGTGCAGATGGAGTGGTTGCTGTTTGCCACCCTGTGATTGGGGCTGACCTTGTCCCCCTGATCCCAGCGCAGATGTGCTCACCCACAGACTCCAAAAGGGGCTGAGGTGCAGATAGGCACAAAGCAGGCAAAAAAGCCCCAAACAAAACCCAAGTCTCCTTCCAGCTGCAGCTTCCAATAGAAAGAGGGATCTGAATAGGTGCATGGAAAGCAAAGCTTGCCTCTGTCTGCCTGTGGAAAAGCAAGCAGTATTCACAGCAAGAGTGAAGATGCTCAGGAGAAGCAAAAAGAGGGCAGAAGGGCCCTGGAGACATGGCTGAGAGCACAGCCTGTTAGTTGAGGTGGGCTGGGTAGTGAATTGATGGGGTGCAGATTAAGGAGCTTCTGTTGGGTGCATATAAATCAGAGCCAGCCTTTGAAGCTATGCAGAGGATGCTGTGGTTGTTTCTTCTTTGCTAGCCAAGTTCTCTCAGAATTCTGATTTCTGCTGCTTTGCTGGTGGAGCAATGCCCCAGGGAGGTATCTCCCTGGATGGAAAACTGCCTTCCCATGAGAGTATAGGGCACAGCCCTGTGCTAGAAAAGGTGTTTGAGGAGATGCACGTTTGGTGATAGAAGAGAGACAGAAAAAAAGGGATAAAAGCAAGTGCATGCATATAATTCAGCATAAGCAAAAATAGCTGGGAAAAGAGTGAATTAATGGAAGCATGCATGAATGAGTGAAAGAACAAATGAAAAAGAGGTCTTTAACAATAGCATAGGGCCTAATTTAAGCAGAATAATCCAGATAATTTCTCTTTAAATAAATATATCAGCAGAGCCCAAAGTGTTTGAGTTGGCCTCAGTCAAAGCCTCAGTATCAAACTTTCATCTCTTCTTGACAGAGCAATTAAAGGGAGGGATACAGGCTCAGAAATGTAGCCAAGAGTAGACTGAATATTTAATACAGTTCCAGGCTTTGAAAGTCCCAACAAACCAGTGGAATAGGGAAGCTGATGACAGCTTTATCTTAATAAGGAAACAGGGGGGGAAAAACCCAGGTGGCACGTGTTCTGCAGAGAGGAGAAGGCCTCATTAGAAGGAATGGAAGCACAGCAGTGTTACTCCAAGCTGTAGCTGGGAGCATAAGCACCTGTAAGTGAAGGACAAGAGGGATGTGCTGACAGCCACAGGGCTGTTCTTGAGGAGCAAAAGGGAAGCAGGTAGAATTGCATTGTGAGGCTTTTAGTTAAGTTTGACTAGTGCTTATCTCCCTCTAAAATCCAGAGGAGGAGAAATATAGCATCAGACCTTGTAGGTAGGCTTCCTGCCCACAGGCACTGCAGCAGGGCTATGACCAGAGCCTGGTGGGGGGGGGATGTTCAATCTACATGGTTGCTTGTATGCCTCCATTCTCAGCATTTGAATCTGATTTGGCCTGGTCCCTGGGAAAGCAATTAAAGCTGCCAATGTGGGGCAGTCGGAGGCTCCTGAAGCAGTAATCCTCCCTCATTCATGCCTGATTTATGCTGTTTCTTTGCATCAAGGCAAATTGTAGCGCCAGTGCAAAATAACAAAGAACAGCCGTAAAGGCTGGATGAGGCCACTGTGATGTGTTCTGCCATGCATTATCCATGCAGAGAAATTTTGCCTTGAGATCAAATCAAGACTGTATCTCTATCATCCTTGCTGGCTGGGTAGGAAACAGGCAGCACCTTTCCAGACTGTCTCCTTAGCTGCTGCAATAGCTTTTCCCAAGCTGTGCTCAGTGAAGAGCAAAGTGGATCTTCCCACCTCTTGACCTATCTCGAGTGCTGGGGGTGGATAGATGGGCTTTCTGTTTGTGCAGTACTGAATGACTGAGAGCAGTGATTAATAGCAGGTTATTGAGGACTCTGGCCATGGGGTCTGCACCCTTCAGAGGCAGCAGAAGTGTGTACGTTGCCTCCCTGGGAATGCTCTTCAGGGAGCACTGGTTGGAAGCCTTTCGCAGCCCAGCAGGTACTCGTTGTAGCGAAGAAAGTGCCATTAGCTTCAGTGAGCTTTGGGAATGAATGACTGAGAATGTACCAATGGGAGGTTTCAGCCCTTGCACAAAGCCTAATTTAGAGAGAGCGGTTCAGCCTAATGTGCATGAATAGCTCAGGGTGATTCCACTCTTATTGCTGTTTGCAGAGAAGATTCTGCTTGTCAAAGAAGTGCCTTGCCCGTGAGCGCAGCCTGTGTGCTGTGTGTGATCTGAGACTGGGCCCTGAGACACCCGGAGGGGAGCCCAGCACAGCAGCTCAGCACTGGGAGGAGGTGAAGGTGAGCTTGTATGGGAGGAGAGGAGAGCTGGTGAGTTAGCATATAGCTTAGCTCAGCTGCCAGAGCTAAAGCAACTCATTAAAGGGATTAGGCACCATCCCTGAGTGGATTTAGAATGGTGGCTATTGCTATCAATAAGTAATCCTATCTCCAATCCTCTCTAGTGGTTTTGGGAAGACAGACAAGAGAGGAAGGATGGGAGGGGAGGAGGGACAGTAAGAAATGAGGGATAAATTAAGGGAAGCTAGTTAAAAATCAACCCTGACACAGGATGGCTTGCTGGCTAGCCAAGGAGCAAGCTACTCCAGCTCCCTGGGCTGGGGAGAGGGCTCTGTGCTCTGGTGGAGGGCCAGGGAAGGATCAGTTTGCAAGTCACTGGAACCTCCAACTGTTTCACCCTTTTCTCCTTTCCCAGAGCTGGAGGTGCTTCACTCCTGCACAGGATGGCATTGCAAAAGCTGGCTTTGGCATAGGGCCCCCCTTTGGCATACTGTGCAGGGCTTGCAACCATCCAAGTTAAGCTCACTGGAAGAGGATTGTGTTGCGCAGTGGCTGGGGGATTGAGTTTTGATTAGTTCTGACACAGTCACTTATAACCTTTTCATTAGAAAATTATGTTTAATAGCAATTGTGCTGTCACCTCAGCAGTGTTTGCTAATTCATTACAGACTCACACGGTGGGAAGGGATGGCAGATAAATGGAAAGGTATCTGTTCAGACAGTTGCTGTTTGGTGACAGTATTTATGCTAATCAGGCTGTGGTGTGAAGTGACTGGAGAGCAGGAGGTGGCAGTGGGGCTGGAAGGAGAAGGAGCACAAAGGAGAAATGCTAGTGAGAATGGTTTCCTTGAACCCCGAGGGAGAAGAGGTGCATCAACCCAGTGCACACAGCAGGGAAGAGTAAACCAGCAAATAACAGACCCTCAAGCAGCAGGGAGCTGCTGCAGCAATGCAAGCGCTTGTGCTGGTTCCACAAGGGTGGTTGGTACCAGCAGCAAATGCTACACACAAGGACCTAAAGCCCAAAAAGCATCCCCATGAAATTACCTGCTGCTGATCTTTCAAGTTGTGTGTCCAGCCTTCCACTCATGTGTGCTGTATGTTCCCCTGAGCATCCCTTCACAGGAATTCACCCACCTGCTTACTGCTGCATCTTCTAGCTATGTATTTATTCATACATTTACAATAGCCATATACCTCGTTTACCTGCTCACCTTTTTGCTAACTTGTCTGTCTATTCCTCCTCCTGCAATATCCATCCAAACAGGGGGTGAACGCGTCTGCTTCCTGTTCTGAATTAGAATCCAATGTTACTCTTTTCTGTGGAATACCATTTTTTTACAAGCAGCATTGTTTTGGGCCAACTGCAATATTTCTTTTCAATTGTGCCTTGAAAAGATAATAGTATAAAAGCCGTGTTCTGAAATGGCAGGTCTTAAAATGAGAAATGAAGGTGTTCCTCTCTGACAGTGTCAAAGCTGTTTCTGCTTTATCGAAAGGGATCTCTACCTGGTCTTAATCAAAATTTCTTCCCAATTGATTGGTGTATGGACGGTGGAGGGAAAAACAGCAGAGCAAGCATAGAAAATGTCTCCATGTGCTCATCTGCATGATGCAGCCTAGTACCAAAATGCTTAGGCATGTGTACTGCTTACACTTGGGTGTGATGGATGTGTTTGTGTGTGGATGCTGATGTGTCCAAACTAAAATGCTGCTCCAGGTAAGTGCCATGTGCAAGAGCGCGTGGCATGTCTGCATGTTTTGAGTTTCATAGAGGGCAGGAGGGATAAGAGACTGCAGAGGATTTGTTGGTGGCAGCAATGGCAGTGCTGTCACATCAGTAATACAAGGCGCTGCGGTGTGATTATTTGCATTAGCCGACTTCAGGCTTGGGGGACCATTCCTGAAGCACCACGTATGACGCAGATCATGTCATCTCAGCCTCTGCTTCCTTACCTGCATGACGGAAAGGAATACCATGTGTGGGAACATAAGGAATAATAGTTATTTGCACAGCTCTTTGAGATCCTTAAAGGGAAAACCCGGGAGAGATGTGAAGCATTATTATAAGGGCTGTAAGTTCTTTTCAGGCAGTAAAAGGGATAATAAATTCATTGCCCAGGAGACCTGGTAGTATAGCTCTGTGCAGAATATGGTAAAAAGGTAAGACTGCTGGAGACCAGGAGCTTTTAAACATTGATACTGAGCAGAAGAGCAACGTAGCCTGGGTTATCAAGTTGAGGGTTATCTTGGTTCTAGGTCAAAGTGAGATTGAAGGAGGCTCTAAGAAGGGTCAGTGTGTGTGTGCACATCTCTTCGGCATGATCTGTGCAGTGTGTTAGCCCTGGGGTCTGAATCTCAATTCCTTCCGCAAGAATAGGGCTGTGCAGCTTGGAAAGGGGACAGGTGGGTCCATGGACAGCCAGGAACGATAACATGGGACACTTGCTCATCTTGCTTGATAACAGAGCTATGTTCAGCAGTTTTTCCTTGGGAAGCATCAGTGGAGGGGAAAACTTGAAGAAGCTTTTTCTAATTCTAGAAATTCTGTTTCCTTTCTAGCAAAAGACATGAACCCACCAATTTCTTGCTGGTTAAGGCAGCCTTTCATAAAATACTGCATGTCTGGAGCTTGTGCTGTTCCTCTGATTGGTTATTATTTAATCACAATGTAGTCAGATATTTGGGCCTAATCTCATTTGAATTTCTTTGGCTTCATCTTGTAGTCATTGGTTTGCTCTAATGTCTTTTTTTTGGCAGATTAATGAGGCCTTTAGTACCTGCTATTGCCTCCCCACAAAGGTTTTAAACTGTTCCAGACAAGCCACTTCTCAATATCAAAACTTTGCTTTGATAAACTAAAAGGATTGAGCTCTTTATGTCCCCCTCCAGGGAGCAATGCATCAGTACTATCAACATGCTCTGCAATCCGCCTTTGGTCCCCACCAGGGAAAGCTGTTATCCAGGCGCTGGCCCTGCTTCAGTGAATTCCTGCTATATGGATGCTTGCTAGCCAGCGTGTTTCCCTGGCCAGGTAATTTGTGAGGCTCCAGATTTGTAGCATCCTTTGGAGAGCAGGGTGGGAAGCAGTGCTTGATTGCTCTCATTGCAGCTGTGTCCAGTGGAGCAATTGCTTCTGCTTCACTGCTGCTCGTGCACCAGCTGCTGAGTTACTCATCTGCCTCCTGCCTCTGCTCGCTGTGGAAATACAGACACACTGTTCCATGTCCTTTGAGGCTTGAACAAGCCCATCTTCCTGAGTGATCCAGGGCTCTTCCTGAGCAATTTTTCCTCTTTATTGTCATACACCTCTCCTTAGATCTTTGGGCTTATTTGTTAAGCAAATTTCATTAGTATTAATTTAATTCTTCATATCAAGATTATCAAGGAAATCTGAGTGCAAGCCTAGAAATGTGTCAGAAGCACCATTTCTGCCTCTCTCCCTTGTTCAGTGATAGCTCTCCATTGACAACCCATTTCCAAGGAACCGCCAGAAAGCTGCTTCTTAATCCATTTAACATGTGCTTTACTGATATCATATAGCGCTAATTTTTAATCAGAAGGTTGTGAGATACAAAGTCAAACATCTTACAACAGCTAAATATATTACGTCTTTGCAGTTACCCTTATCAACCAAACTTGTAATCTCATCAAAGACTGAAATCAGATTTGTCTGACAAGACCTGTTTTCCATAAAACCATGTTGACTGATGTTAATTATATTCCTCTCCTTTAATTCTTTATCAATTGAATCATATATCAACTTTTCTGATTACTTTGCCAGGGACAGATGTTAACTGGCCTAGATTCTCTGGTTCAATCTTGTGGCAGTTGTGAATACAGGCACCGTGTTTGCATTTTCCTTCTGTGATTGCCTTCCTTTTCCAGGGAACAGGGTAAGTGTGAGCCCTAATGTATAGGAGAATATGGCTGGGGGAGTAAAGATAGCAACTACTTTATACAAATGGGGGGAAGGTGGTTTCCTGGGAACTGAAGTGGCAACCAATGCAAGACCATGCTTGTTGGCCCTATTTGGTTAGGAAGCCCACCTCTTCTGTGTAATGGAAGCACCCAAAGACCCACTGCAAACACTCCTGGCATGGTGCGTATTTATTATATGTCTTGTGTGTATCCATCCACCTGATCAACTATTTGCATCTGAGTTTCACTCTGCAAAGTTAGAGGAAAATCAGTAGCAGCTTAATCTCCCTCTGCTGGATCACTCAGAGGTGTAATTGTGCAGGAAAAAGAGGGTATTAAAATGCAAAACACTCTCCTATACTTCTTCATGTTAAATCCCTTCCTCCTTCTGTTCTTTTAATTCTACAAGAGGGTTTTTACCTTTTTCCTTCCCCCCCATGTGTGTATCTGTGCATCTTTCATAAAGAGAATGAGCAGGGCACGCAGAGAGAATAATTTCAATTTCTACATGAATCTCTGAAATGAATACTTAAATTCAAGGAAAAAAATACATTCTTACACCTTTAATTTCCTCTCTATGAAGTATAATGTAAAAGCCTGATTATTTTTAATTCTTCCCTTTAATAATTCAGCAGCAGAGTGATTTAAAGCTGGGGATGATAATTACCTTTTCACTTCCCTGGTAAATGGAGTTTTAATAGAAATGGAAGCTCAAATGCTGGAATTAATTCAACCAGGTCAGTGTCAGGTCATCCACAGCATCTTCTGTATAAATCATTTATCTGAAAAATGGCCTGCTTCTCAATTTCACAGGAATCCCTACCCAGAGGCTACATTTAAGAAAGAAGATGCTATGTTTATACCTTGTAAAGCACGGGGCGGGATGGGGGGGAATGCAATTCACATCACCTTGGATGGATTCCTTTAATGCAAATTAAACTGCTAGTTGAAGGACAGGAGAACAGGGGCTTGTCTAGATTAGGAAAATTCAGCTGTAGCTACAATGATCATTTACTCTGGAAGCTTATATAGATCCCATTATCTGAGCAGTTTGTGCTCCTCAGTCTATTTATCTTCATACTACACCTGCTACACCCATTTGATAGAAGAGGGAGGGAGGCAAGCGGTGTCATCCAGAGAGAGCAGAGCAGCTCAGGCTAGACCTCAAAATGGTGACTAGGCTCTAATTACTGACCCAGCATCCATTAAGGTTTTGGGGTGGAGAGGTTGAGCCTTTTCAGCTCAGCCATCCATGGAGGTGTGTGTTGTAAAAACAAGGAAGAAAACAAGCCAGGTTTGGCCAAAGCTGATCCTGCCCTGGGGAGGATGGTAGCCCCTCAGAGCTGGTGCACCAAGTCTTCCCTTGGGAGGAAGAAAGGCTATGATGGCTTTGCTGAGATTTCCAGATCCTGCACCAAGGTTCTCACCTAACAGATTCAATTCCCAAGCCATCCCAGTGGCCTTGGGAGCTCTGCTGAAACACTTACCCTGAGCAGTCCTAAGGCTGGGGTTGATGCTTCTGCGCAGGGAGGGGGTGAGCCCAGCACCCTGTTGGGAGGTGGTCCAGAAGCAGAGCTCGGCTGGAATCAGGCAAAGCATCTGGGGGTTAAATTTTTCATGAGAGCTAAACATAAGCAGCCTGGTCCCTAATTAAGCCCTGGGACGATGGAACTTTAAAGCACTCCAGTTCTGATTCGCCACAAGTGCGTGGTAATGATTTCTTTTCAAATGTCAAGCAGTTTTGTTTCTATTTCCTTTCATAAATAATTGGTGCTGAGCCGGTGGCAACACCAGCATCCAGCTGGCAGGAGGAGCCCGCGTCATCCACTTCTAGCATCCAGCCATGCACTGGGGCTGTTGCAGCATATCCCAGGAGTGCAGGCAAGATTTAGGGTGCTGTTCCACCCTAAAGAAAACAGAGGGGCAGAAAAAGCCCATTCTCCTGGGTGGAAATCTGTTCTTTCCTGCTATCAGAGCAGGGTACAGGAAGCAATCGCAATGTCATTGCATTTACAGTATGCTCATGTTGAAGTGTGGCTGCGTACTGTGAGAATGGAGCATGGCGAGAGATGTGCTCTTTTGCAGGAGTAAAGAGGACACCTCATGTCTGAGTGCTGGGTCAATTCTGGACCTTTGACCCGGTGTTGATTTACAATTGGGGAGGAAAGGAGCATGGGTCAGGCTTCTGAGCCTTGGTGGAACTGTTGCTTGTCTCCCATTGAGCTGCCACCCTGGCCAGACAGCCTGCAGGTGACTAAGTACATGCCCAGCTATGCTGATCTGGCATAGTGCAGCCAACTGTTCCATGTTAGTTGTCCCCTTCCATCTCTTCTGCAATGAGCACCACATCCTGCTGGGATGCACTGCCCTTCCTAGAGCTCCACTGGTTGTTGAGTGTTTTCTCTGCTGGTTAGACTCTACACTAACACTTCCATATCCATTCCTGTTTACAGCCATGTATTATACACCATTGCCTGGGGAACTCAAGCAAATGATTGCATTGCTGGAATCTCAGACTCTGTCGGTAAATACAAATACAGCTTCCAGACACAGGCGGTGACCCAATCAGTCATCAAGTCAAGGAGTTCAACTGATGTCTTTTTTTTGGGTCCTACTTAAAATGCTGCTGAAGAGCTGTGTGTTATAAAAATGTTCAGTACAACTTGCAGGTCCCTATTTAGACTGACAGACTCTGTAATCCAAAGTTAAATAATGCCCTTTTTGCTTTCCCTCCTCTCTGCTGTCTTCAGGGGTGGCACTGGCAGTGCTATAGATAAGTGCATCCAATTAAAGAAAGAAAAGGTAAAAACTGTGGAAATCGGATCTCCTGGCAGAAAGGTGACCTGCAGAGGGACATCCTGCCCTGACTGCAGTGATGGGATCGATCAAAGGAATGCCTGGAGTCCTTCAGGTACCCTGGACCTATCCAGCTGAGAACTGCAGATGGTTAAACCCTGATTTTGCTTGCCTCTTGCTGTATTCCTTATTTAGCCCCAGAAATATCTGAAGTGGGCATGCTGCCTATCTCAAGAGGGAAGGAAGAAAATAAATCAGACAAAATAGAAGCTGGGTTGTTTGCTTAAGGCATGTTAAAGAAGTGTTTGCATAGCCGCCTGCTTCAGCTGCAGGGTGCTGCCATGGCTAGTATCTATTCCTTGCTCCCTTGTTTCAGATGCTTCTTGGGGCCAGCCAACTTGCAGCTTGTCTGGGGACCACTAAGCCAGAGACCTGTACTGTATGCATTTCACTCACAGACCCACTGGCTGGCTTCTGTCTATGCATGCTCTGGTGTCAGCACATACACATGTTATATACATACACAGCTGTATCTCTCCCATGCCCATGTGGCTCTCCCATATAGTCCAACCCTCCATTATGGGAACAAGATGCAAGGGCATGCTTCAAACAGTCAGGACTGCTTGTTCACTGGAGCATTTCCCCTGTGCTCCTTGGCGTACCACCGCTCTGTGAATCACTGCTGCTTGCAGCCTCTTGCACACACAGGTCTTTCTCCTTTCCCCTTGCAGTAATGATGTTTATTGAATCACGCACGCATCCACTCTCCTGCATTTTTCATGGCCTGCTCTCCAGAGGCAGTGCAGCCTGCTAATCAGACCTCACCAAAACAGGCAATTGCTTCTGCTCCCTACTACAGCCCATAATTACCCTCCTTTCCCCGCAACAAGCCCTGACAACTGCCACCCATTGGTCACTAGCCGCATATTTAATTGACAGGCGGTCTATTACCTCTGCTCATGCAGTCTCTCTGATTAAGTGCCAGGAGAAGGCAGACGCTGCCCTGTCCGTCTTCAAGCGAAGGAGGGGAGGAAACAGGCTGTGCTGTATGGTTGGGACCCAGCCACCGATATTATTATTCATTCTGTGATAATAAACTCTGCCTTTTCCATCCTGTCTTCTTACAATAGTTCAGCAGGGGGTGCTGGCCATGGCAGTAAAGCAGAGCCCTCATCTTACAGCAGAAATATAGGAGGCTGGGAGGGTTGTTCTCTTGAAACAGCCCAGCAAGCATCTGCTGTGTGAAATAATCCCCTTCATTTGAAGGCCTCAACCTTGAAAGCAATGAGATAGCAATCCTGCTTTCCTTACAGTGGGGTTTTTAACAGCAGGAAGAATTCTGTGGCACTGACAGACACACACATAGTTCCCACCACGTGCACACACAGGGAATAGGAAAGGGGGGACTCTCCTGGGATACAGAAACATTACGCATACTGCTTTCTCTTTTCATCCCTCCCTGTAGGCATCTCTTTCTCTGTATAAACACAACTGTCTTCCCAGTCATCCCTTTACATTGCTTTCTCTCTGTCTTGCACGCATACCTCTGCCTTTCTGTGCTTTACCATCACAATATCTTTGAGTCTCCCTCAAGGGTGCTCCATTTCAATGGGAGATGGGACCTGGGAATTTGCCTTTAATATTTCATAAACTTCCTTCTAAAATGTAAAGCATATTTACGTTATTTGCATCAACTACCAGGAAAACAAATGCCTTCGATTTGCAAGCAGATCCTAACCTGCTGCCCATTTTTCCAGGGTTGAGCATAAATAACACAACGTATTCAAAGGAACCCTTTCTCCTATTTACATTTATATTGAATAATGTAAAGCAACTTTCTCCACTCCCATCAATTCTTCCTTCTAGGGTGGGAGAACCTATCCATGTCTAAGGAACATGCTTCTAAGGGAAACTTAACTACACAAGCACACACACACGTTTGCGAATCTGATCATGTTCATGCCTGACCCCTGCTTGAGGATGAATGGACCTTACTGAGCAAAGAGACCATACCATGAGCTCAAGAGTGAGAGCTGCAAGCTGGATTATGCTGAGAACGAGTTCTCACAGAGGACATTAAAATGCTAGCGTGAAGCAATCCAGCATTAGTACTCTGGTCTTGCCCAGATAGTGTTGTTCCCTGTGTGTTCATTTGGGAAAGATGGAAGAGTTTGTCTCTCAGAGGTAAACTGTCACTACAGCCTGTCAGCTGAGACAGCAGAGGACTAAAAATCACCTGGCCCTTTCCATATTCTCTTCCTTCCTCTTTTGCCTGCATCTGAAGAGAAAGATACAAAGGGACTGTGCTAGAGATCAACACACGCTGATGTGTAACACGACAAACCCAGGCTCCGCAATCTTAATGCTAGAAAAAGCTTGTAGGATTCAGCCTGCAGAGTGTTAGGGCTGAGCTCCTCCCAGAAGCAGCCAGGGAGACAGATCTTCAGCCGGTGTCAGTCTGTGATAATCAGTGAGTTGATTTAAACCCACTGAATACTGCTTTCCTACTTTCATTTCCTCTCTCCCTGGACAGGTTTAGGTTCTTTGTCTCTTATCTCTTTCTAATCATTTATATTTTCATCACTTTCTTTTCCTCAGGGTTTCTTTGACAGTATTCTCTTAAGTCTGGTTTGTTTGCTAGACACAGAGTTAATGTTATTATTCTGTACTGGCTTCCAGACACATTGTCCATCACTTAGGCATGACAGGGAAGTGAGCCAAAAATGAATCAAGCTATCACACCCCAATGGATGGGGGAATCTCTATTGGAAACCCAAGCAGGAGCAGCCAGAGAGGAAATTCTACAGTGACTCCCACTATAGGAGTGGGAGTCCATATTGATTAGCAATAGTGAGGGGGGGAAGTGTGAATAGTATCTGTTTACCTAATATAAAACCCATTTCTATCCCTCTCAAGGCTCCAGGTTCTCTTTCTAACACAGAGCATGATCTAAACCTTCCTATGTGCCCTGAATAGTTGATGATTTTTTGACCCTGCCTTTACAGGAGACTATGATGGAGGTATGATTTTTTCCCCCTTTAATTTCTTTAATCTATGCTAATCTCAGCCTGTTGGACCCCTCTGTGTAGTAGGCACAGGCTTATTGCAGCGTGTAGTTTATCCACAGGCAATAGAGGGATCTCCTGTGGCTGGAAAGCCTCCGGAGTTTACCTTTGCTAAATGGTAATTGTTAATTTGAGGGGAAAGCAGGGAGGTGGAGGAGGACCTTTGAAGCAGACAAAAAGGGTGGTAATTGGCCATGCAAGGTTCACAGCTCCTCTGTGGGAGGCATCTGCAAGCTTTAGACTCGCGTATTGGCTTGTTGTATGTTTGGAGGTGCTAGCCTGTAAGCTTCTTCTCACAAATGAGAGGAAGGGTGAGAAATGGCAAGTAATTTGTTTGCCCTTTGGGAATAACTTCTGCAAGCACTGACAAGAATCCCAGGAAACTCTGCTGGGAGGAGCCTGATGCCTCACTGGGGAGGTGCCAGAGAAATGGAAGCAGAGATACAGGCAGAAACACCAGGCAATGAGGGCAGGAAGCTTCCTCCTTTTCACTGCAGCTTTGTTTTGCAAGGGGGAATTCATATGCTCAGCCTTTGGCTGGGAAAGCCCTCAATTTATCACTCAAGAGATACGGACAGTGACTTGCTGGGCTGAGACCTGCACGATTCAGTTCAAAACTGCTCAGACGCCACCAGAAAGGTGCAGTCTCTTATTCAGGTTCAAGTCAAGGCAAGTTCTGGGACCCCAGATCAGGAAGTCCATTGTTTTTAAGGATAGTTTTAACTGATGGCCCTGAGGTGATTTGTACATAAACTGAGTGGATCAGACCACAAAGGGGTGGGAGACCCATCCCAAAGGAGAAGACATATGGCAGGGAATGCTATCCTTAAATTGGAGTAAATTAGGAGCCATTTAAATGAAGCCCAAAGCACTTGTGAACTATTTGGGTAAACACATTGTTAATCTGGTGTTGGCTCCTTTAGAAACAGAGGAACCTAATTTCTGCTTGCAGTAAAACTAGAGAAAGATGCTGGCAAATCAAAACTGATAGAGTAACAGAAGTGTTAATCTTTTAATTGAAAGTGGAATAAATCCACCTGCATATAATACCTCCCAGAACATTCCTCCTCAAAGCTTCCTTTTCTTTTCTCAGCCATTACTAGAATCTCAAGGTTAGAGATTAATTATAATGGTAATATTACCGTTTATTTTACTGCCAGCTGAACAGGGAAAATACATCTAGCTTCAAAATAAATTGTGATTACTTTGTCCACACTTAAAAGCTTGTGATACTGCCCCTGTATTAATGAAATATTATTGACTAATTCTATTGAATTTGGCAAAAGCACTCCCTTGCTGCTTCCTCTGCAGTGAGGCACAGATCTTGAAAGCACAAGATCTTGTTTAAATAGGAGTTCAGCTCCTGACATCGAGCAAACTGGGACATCAGAAAAGAAAACGATGAACACCCTTCCCTTCCCTGCCCTTAATCTGAAGTAGCTTGTTTCCATTCCCCCTTCTTTTGTTTTCAGTTCTCTGCAATCCAACCTCCTGGTAATGTTTTATGTTTAAGGGCGCAGATACCCATTTAATTAACTCCATAATTGTATGGTAACCTCTGGTCTTCTCATTCCACAGTAAGCAGCAGATAGACTAAGACAGTAATTTCATGGTTAGTCTCTTTCCCAGCTGCTGGGGTCTCAGGGACAAACTCAGATACCCCTTGGGAAACTCAGAATTAGGCAAAGCATCTCACTCAGGCCAGGTGGAGATTGGTGTACCCAGAACATCTGCTCATGCCTATTGACCCAGTTATTAATGCTGTAATGAAGGGAGCTCCCCACACAGGGCTCAGCAGCATCAAGGACCACACGACAGAGAGGATCCCTGTTCCTGCTGTGGGAGAAGGCAGCTCTGATTTCTCCTGCAACTGTGTGATACAATGAACAAACCCCACGTGGCTGCAAAGCATGAAACTCTTGGCTTTATTAACTCAAACTTCTTTACTCATACTAGACTTATAATGCCCACAGAACAGATTGCCCATTAGCCTGGTAAATGATGATAGGAAATGAAAACAAGTTCCCTCCTCTTCTCCCACTCTCCCAGTCCATTTCAACTAGTGTGTCATGAGCTTGCTTTTTGCTTTCTTTATCAGCTCAAGTCAGACATGAGGTTTTAGGGTCCAGGGTTGCATCGGGAATGACAAAATCACAGACACTTCACATTCTCTATTGACTATGAGGCTGGGCCACATACTTTGGAAGCCAATGGGACACTTTCCTAGACATCGTGTCTAGACTTCAAAAGGATTAAAATAGAAAATAACAGGAGCAGAAAGAGAAATTGGAATGACTTGGCAAAGACTGCTCTCAGTGGGTACAGCTGAACCTAGAGCAAACCCAGCACAAGATTCAAAGCTGAGATCCACTGGTAGTTTCCGCTGGATCTTCAGACTGTCTTTAGCTGTCAGAACATTTGGGAGCCATATGGTACTGATGGCACTTGCCACAGAGCTTGATGTGCTGGAAATTCTGTTTAGGAACCAAAATAAAATCTTCTTTCTGGATACACTTCTCAAAGGCCCAAATTGTGCTACCCCTTCAAGCACCAGACAGGGACCCGTTAGGGTGCTTGTGTTTGAACGTTTGAAGCAATTATTCATGTTCATTGAGCTCCGAATAGCTACCAAACACCATGTGTTTTTCCTCAGCGTTAATAAAATCCTAAATGATTCTTCATTAAGAAGCCCATTAAGACGACTTCAGTTTCCTCGAAGCTCGTTAGAGGATATTCTCACCACTAAATTATCACACTGGAGTTTTATAGAAGGCTGAGGAAAGATGCCCTATTGTGATTAATTCGTGATAGATTTTCTCTCCCTTGCTTGCAGTCTGTTCCCCAGACTTGGCTTTGCCAACCTCTCAACCTTTGGGTTACATGGTGAGTAACAGTGATTCTTCAGCTTTGCTTCATGGAAAGGGTGTTCCAGAGCTCAGAGGTGCTGAGCCTGATAGTGGTGATGGCCAGGAGGAAAGTGGCTGGCCGGTACATGGCCTCTGTTGGCACATCTCTGCTGGAGGTCAGTGGGCCACCTCTTGCCCACAGTGGCAAGTGGCATGTCTGCATGGGTTGCCTGGAGATCAAGGCTCCAGGCACTAAAGTACCACACTGCACCCATTAACCACACACCCTCCTGTAACTCTTCCTTCTCCAAAGCATTAGGAACAAGAGCAGCCCTTGCAAGGCAAAAAACCTGAAGACAAAGTGGCCAAAACAATAGCAGAAGACAGAATCATTTAAGCTAAGTTCATGCTGGGTCAATGTGTGTTCTCCCCACACCAGGTCCTCCTGAACCCAGTGGCAAGCTATAAGGGCTTTGATCACTGAAGTGTGGGAACACAGGCTGTTTTAACAAAATAAACCTTACTAGCTGCTCTAATTTCCCACTGAGTATTAAAATCTCATTTTATGCTACATTATACACTTGGCCTTTCGAACAATCAGTGGCCATAAACGGTGTTTGCATCCTGAAGCCAAATCTGGGGAAAGAACAAGAGATAATCCGTCTGGCTGGAGAGGATGGAGCGGGAAGGGCCAGCTCTGCACAATTATTTATGTCCATTCAGAGACACAGGAAAATGAAGTGCATTAACAGGGCTGCCAGGCCCTCCTCAGAATGGGGTTTTAAATGATATTGATGTGGTGCTAATAGGTGCACAGCTTATCTTTAATGTATTACAGCTCAGGGCCTGGAACAGGCGCTTGGATAGCGAGTTTAGGCATATTCTGTCTCTTCCAGAGGATTTGCTTCTAAGGATTTGGAGCTTTCAAAAGCTGCACATTCTAGCTGAACCAACAAGAGGATCAGGGAGGTGACAGGAATACCCAGACACGTTTCTGATCTGAAAGTTGATCTGCAGCTACTTCTGAAGGCATCTCTGGAGCTGTGTGCCCAGGCATTTGGGGCATGCCTTTTGCTGCAGACTCTTGTGCTATGGTGAGTTAAAGGGTTTGGTCCTTTGCTGGCTTCTGGTCCAGGGAATGTCTTCTTTTGATTCCCTAGGTTTTTGGGACATGCCTCCTAAAAGAAACCACTTTTTCTCAGGTGACAGGAAACCCTCTGTCCACTCTTTCAAATGGTGTGGCTGCCCTTGTAAGGCTGCCTAGGAAATCCCTCCCACCTATAGATATAAGTTCCTCGTATGTGGCCTATTCCTTTCAACTTTAATCTTCTCCAGAATCAGCTATTCCATCAAGAGTGTGTGTGTGCTTATCTGCTGTCATCTTCGGAGGAAAAGGTGCTGGGATTGAAGGCAAATGCTGTTTATTCATTCAGCTCCTTCTGCAGCTCAGGCAGCACACTGATCTTGGCACAGAATGAGAGGAGGAAGGGCAGTTTGCTGTGATTTGTTGGCTTAATTTGACAGGCAATTTTCAGATCTGGATCAGAAAGTTATGGTGAAAGTTTTAGGATGGCTGCACTTGGGTTTAGCTTTGGGGGAGCAGAGTGTTGTTTTTACTCTAGTATTGGAGGAAAGGTGATGAGTTTTCAATAAGTAATTGCAGCTTTTAACGATTCAGTTCTGCAATTGCAGAACTACCTGAGATCAGATACTGGTTGTGCTATGCACTGCAGAGGCATGGAGCAAGCATAGTCCCACCCCAAAGAGCTCCATTATATTAATAAACATAAGGAATAAATGATGAAATTATCCAGTGAGTAATAAATCACAACGATGGAAGTATGTAACACCATTATGTTCCAATTCACTTCCTATCTGAGGATGTAAATGCACCACTTAGATGAGCTGAGTGAAGTTGGTTTGGTGCCAAAGAAGTTGCGGGGCAGTGGGCAAACCAGTGTAGTGAGCTCATTCATCGGGTAGCTCACAGCATCTGTTTCTTAAGGGAAAACCTTCTCCAGATGTCTTGGGGAAAACACAAGCCAAGGCTATTTGATAGCAACTCAGAAATCCAGGCAGATCTGGGCACGCGCTGCTCATGTTTTCTCTCTCCCTCCCTCCCTTTTTCCTCTTCATGAGCTGAGCTAATTATTTCTAAAGTGAACATCCCTGATACCAGCTCTGCCTCTTATCATGAGGCAGCTGCAAAATTGCTTTCAGATTGTTTTACAATCGGGTTTTGCATGCGAACCTTTTGACTGAGCAAGGCAGAAACGACGTGAGAAAAGCATTTGGGATGGAGGGAGCAGAGAGGAGGCCAATAGGTTGAGACTAGGGAGACTGAAGAAATGAAAAGAGAGATGAAAGATGCTGGTTTCAACAGAAGCTCATGGCTCAGAGCAGAAGGGATGGGTTCCTTAACCTTTCAGAGTGAGAAGCAGCTGGTGCGC
The DNA here is from genome assembly GCA_009867235.2 of Psittacus erithacus. Classification (NCBI taxonomy): domain Eukaryota; kingdom Metazoa; phylum Chordata; class Aves; order Psittaciformes; family Psittacidae; genus Psittacus; species Psittacus erithacus. The sequence goes on from WYDI02028914.1 coordinate 146,412, forward strand.
ACAAGTGTTGCTGCTGCCCCATGTCTGTGCAGAGCCTAGCGCATGGTTAGAGAGGATGTGAAGTAGTACAGGAAGGCCAATATCTTTGTGCCTGTAATATCTGCCCACACATTATGGTTAAAATCAGTTGAGTTGATTGGGACAGACCCAGAATCCATTTAACCTGGTATCTTTTTCTCCAACAGGGATAGAAAAAGGGAACTGTAGCCACTGTGCAAGCAAATATGGAACCCAATAAGAAATTAAAGCCCTCAGGTGAAATGGTGTCCTCTAAGAAGTGGAAAGTAATTTTTCTGCTGACTGCATCTATCAGTTCCACCCTCTCCCATCAGATGCTAGGCCATAATCAGCCCTGCTGCCAAGGTATTTCCTTGAAGTGCAATAAAAACAAAATACTGTCTGATCCAGCAGCTCTGATAGCAGTGACTTTGTTTAAGCAACTTTATAATGAATCCTAGTTCTTCTCCCAATAGATGCCTTTGCCTATAATATCCTAGAGTAGCAACGGAGTAAAATAAATCAGCTTTTACAAACTCATAAACACATAGAAGGGAATGTAAACCAATTTCTGATCTAGTTGAGGTGCACTGAGATTTCACAGAGTGGCATAAAGCTTGAGTGGGTTCTGAAATTGCTCTTGAGCCTGTGAATTCATCTCTCCTTTCTTCTGCCAATAGGGATGTTGCTCTTAACCCTTTGAAGGCTGTCTGTGCATTCACACTTTCTTTTGGTCTCTTTCTCTGTATGTGTGTACTGTATTATCTTGTGTAGCTGTGTGCAGGTAAACCCAAGTATGCATACATGTAATCTTCCAGGGCATTTTAAGACCGCAAGCTGAAAGAAACCAGATTGTCTTCTTCTGTAGTTGGGTATCTTTTACTCCTTTTGCAGGGCAGGTTTTAGTTTGGTGTCTTTGCCTTGTCTTTTTGCTGTTGCATGCTCTGCTACCCACAGCATGGCTGTTTCATCCTAGACATGGCTCCACTGCCAGAGGAATCAACTTCCAGAGCGTGCAACTGCGCTTTGGGCTAAGGGATGATGGGGTGATGTGAGCTGTTGTTACAGCCATGCCTCCTGACTTGTCTTCCTTTCATGCTTAGTCTGGGAAGCATCAAGTGTCTTGGCTGAGTGAGAGGGAGCGATGCGTTGCCTTTAGCTCTTCACTTTGCAATAGAAAGATCATCCACCAAAAAGGTGGATAAAGGTCAGCTTTGAGATATGGAGAGTTCAAAGGGCCAAGGTGCTGAGAGCTCATAGCTTCCACTGACAAGCAGTTTAACAGCTCTCAGGAGAAAGGGTCCATCTGGGACAGAGACCATCACCATTTCCCTTGGTATTCAATGCCTTACTCGGAACACCATGGGTGTGAAACGCCTGGGACATATAGGGCTGTGTACAACTGGTTGCACTAGATCAAAGCTTCCTCAACCCAACAAGGATATGGCCCCGCAAATAAAGAAGATGCCACTCTATGAGGGGAAAATGAAGGAGAGCAGTGATTTAGGTAGAGAAAAGCTACCACTGTCTGGTGCAGATGGAAATACAGAAAAGGTCCTCAGGGGCTTGAGAAGACAGACTTGCAGCCTCTAGGGCCATGCAAAGAGACAGTCCCCAACCTTTTTGAAGCATGTCCCTTTCCTTCATTATTTCAAAGTAAAGATTTGGCAGGTAAAGGGGTGTTTCTGCTCTCAGGATGCTTCCCACATCCCCTTCTATGCTCGTGCTTTACCACAGGGCATAAATAAATACTTCTTAGTTTTATTTGTTGTGTTCCTATTAAGCATGTTACCTGACCTGGCTGTTATGGGGGCTGGACACAGCCTTGAGTAGGGACCAGAGAAGACAGAAGCAGCAGTGCAGCATCCAGAACATGCGTCCAGTCTGAGCTCACAAAGCAGAGCCCATCACTCTCAAAGGAAGCTTATTCTAGAGTTTGCTGCTGCATTTAGGATTTGGAGAAGAGTCCAATTTGCTGATTGTGCTGGTGGGATATGAAAGGCAGGAGAGAGTTTTACTGCAAAGCAGTTGACCTTGCTCCAGAGATATTGCCGATACACAGCTGCTATTCAACGTTTCAGAACACTGTAGTCATTACGTGAATCTGTCTGCTAAGAGTAGCAATTAGACTTCAGAGCACTATGGTCTGCCTGTCTAAAGAAGGGCGCATACAGGTGGGAGGATGGGGGCAGTTCCCTGTCTGTCTCAGTTGGTGGGAGAGCTCTGGAGAACACAGAGTGTCTTGTGCTATCATTGAGGATACAGGCAATGACTCTTCCCCCCACCAAACCACTTGAAGACAGGGTGACAAATGTGGTTCTATAGATTGGTCAGCAGGATGGGAGTTTGCAGTGGCAATCTCCAATGATGAGACCAGTCAGAGAGGGGTTAAATAGTAGAACAAATCCTATAGACTCTTCCAAGCTCTCCTTACTCATCCTTGGCTCCTTCAACAAGATCAGCTGAAGGGCAGAGGTGGCAGCCTCCCTCTGCCAAGAAGGCGTGAGGCTAATCTCAAGGGCTGTTGCAATATAGGATGCTCAGGATGAGGGAGGGAGGACAGGGAAGGGTTTTGTGCTTACTGGTAAGCTGTAATTATGCTGCAAGTCTGTATCACCGATTACACTTGTTCTGCTTGTACAGCACAGGGCTGGTGGCTTGTTTAACAATGCACAGCGCATTGTTCCTGCTCCAGCCCTTAACGCCGCAAAATTGATATTGCTTTTCCACGGGCAGAGAGATAAGACATGTGCTTAGTACATGATAGCACTGCCACACGGGGAAATTAAAAGTCTCCACATGGCACCAAAGCCTCTCTCCCCTCCTCAGCACATTATTGGGCAGCACAGAACTTCCCAGCAGGAATAGTAGAGAGGACAGCAAGCAAGAGGGGATATGCCAGTGAGGGACACGTTTAGGCTGCAAGAAAGGGGGGAACTCCTTCTGTAGAGGAGGGGAGTTGAAAACCAGTAGAATCCAATAGAAAACCAACTCAAGGCCATCAGGAAAGCTGAAGTCCCTGTAACTTTAGGCTGAGCCTTTAAAACATTCAGTGTCTTTTCTGCCCTCCCCACGCCAGCTCTCCAAAACACACTCTTTAGCTGGGCACAAAGTGAAGAGTGTGTTTGTACAGCAGAGGGCAAGGAGCTGTCGTGTGCTACGGCTGGGAATAAGGGAAGTGGAAGGAGAATAGTGAGCATGAGATTGCCTCTGACAGGCAGACACAGCGGCAATTTTTGCACTAAGATGCATTTTTGTCCTTCACTGAAAAGTGCTGATTTGTTGCTATAGAACTATTCAAGACTTGGAGTTTCCTGGGTTGGAAAAACATAGCTGAAAATTAGCAAGGAACCTCAGATAATCAAGGCACAAAGTCTGGGAAAGTCTCGGTTGAAATCTATCATTTCACTTGAAGCTTAAACTTGTATGCTTTAAAATACCCCAAAGCTCAAAATCAAAATGGAACAATCTAAAGTTATTGGAGTAAAGTGTGGGGTGACCTAATCTAAACTGTATTTCTCCTGGTCATCTTGGGAAAATTGGCAATACATTGACTTCTTACCTCAATTTGAAGTGGATTTCTGTCAGTAAAGAACATAATTTCCCTCCCCATCCTTTTTTCTCTCTGTATGATATGACATGAGCACACCGAGGGGTATGTCCACTGTTCTTGGCTGTGTGGGACCCTGCAGCCTCTGTGCTCAGTGCATGTCTCTAGGAGCAGTCCCTCTCCCCATGCTGGACACCATCTCTGCTTTGTGGGATGTGGCTGCCTTCATACCTTGTGATGGGAAAACACATATTCCATAGCGCTGCAGTGAGGGCTGTTGGTTGGAACAGAAGAACACCACATCACACAGCTGATTCTGTCAGAGATGGATGGCTCCAGGAGACCCATCAGCTCAATATGAGAATTATTGCAGTTTTAATTAAACTTACTTTGCTGCCTGTATGGGCCTGGGGGAGAGAAAGTGCTTGGAATCAAAACCCAATATTGTTCAGAAGCTGTGGGGTCTTTTCTGGCTCTTTCTCTTCCCTTCCCCCTCTTCTCATTTCTTCCTTCTGCAGGATTCACTTGTGTTCCTGAGCGGATCAGGAGTGTGAAAACTGCATGTAGCAGTGGCAGGAAACTCATGATCAGTGGCAGAGAGGCTGAGGTTGCATGAGGGAAGAACAGAAGGTGTAAGACAGAGTGACAGCCATGGTATGAAGGTTCAGCCCCAGAAGGTGTGGGGTTATCATCGGGTCTAGATGAAGCAGTGCCACATGAGGGAAGGGAACACAAGAAGCCAAAGCGGGAATAGAGGAGAAGGAATGGGAGACTTGCTTCAAAGCCTGAAAGAAGCTAACATGAGCTTTGTCCAAATATTTCCATACTAAAACAAATAGGATTTGTTTGTGTGGGCTGGCTCCCAGAAGCCTGGCTCCTCTCCTCAAAGGCCTCCCTTTCCCCATCACTATCCTCTTAATGAAGTTGATAATAAGCAGAGCAAATCCTGTTGGATAAGTAATTAATCAGGAGGCTGGAACAGTGGAGCAGCATTCATTTTTGCAAAGCCAGAGGTTTTTTTCCTGGGAAACCCCACAGCACAAGAGGATGGGAAGGCCTTGAGAGGTTGGTATGAGGAAAGGAGGGGTCTGCATTGGTGATAGGCAGTGAGAAGATGGGTCAGAGAGACAAGGCGTGTCCAGCTGAGTTTCTCAAGATTGGCTCTACTTATGGGGAGCATGCTTTAGTCTCACTGTTCTGAGGCTAAAAAAGAGGGGAGGCTCAGGTACTGTAGCACTGTGGAGGGGATATAAAGCTTACACAATGTGCCAGCCACTTGCAGGCTGTCTCCTAGAGTATATGAAATACTGCTCAAACCACGCGTGGAACCAGGACTTCTCAAGACCTTCAAGATGCCTCTGGCATAGCTTTACCAGATAATGTAGGCCAGGCCACTCTGGGAAACAGGAATGAAGCAGGGATATTGTGCTTTGAGCATCCATATTTCTGGCAAGAAAGGATGCAAAATAGAAGGGGCTGGGCAGGGGCTGTGAAGTGCACAGACCTTCCCCCAGACTGCGCCTCCTCTTTTGGCTCTGCAAAGGCAGATATCCAGCCAGAAGGAACCATTGATCGACATGACTAATGGGGACTTTAAGGGGGAAAGTGTGCCAGATCAATATGCAATCCACAGTACATGAATCACTCCAGCTTTTCCAATTTATTCAGCTCCAAATCAAATGAACGAACAAAAGATAAATATATAGCCATGGGGAGGCTGGCGTGGGGGGGATGTGTGTGTGAGGAAGGTGGGAGAGGGAGGCAGAGTCTCACAAGGGATAATTAACTAGCTTTTATCATTCTAACAAAGCGTTAAGCCCGTAAATCTATGAAAATGGGGATACCCCAGAGAGTTCTTGCTGGCATAAAGCAGAAATTCCAGAGTCCTGCTCCTCTTCTCAAAGTTGCTTGGGTTGAGGCAGAGCTGAACATGGGACCCTACAGCCCATTTCTGTAGCACTCCTCAGGGTCCCTTAGCTGATAACAGAGTATTGGCAGCCTCTGTCTCCATAGTGATGTCTCAACCTTTAACTTCATCTCCTGGATTCTCTCCTGACTTAGCAGTGCCTGAAAGCAATCGTCAGAGCATCTAAAACCTGAATGTTTCCAGCTGCACCAGGTGTGACAAGATACAATCCCTCCTTGCCTGCTACAGAGATGGAAAGGCACATTCACCCGAGTTCACAACGGAGAATTAGTGGCTGAAGCAAAGACCTGATCCCAGCCACGCTGTTCACCCTGCTTAATGCTTCCATTGTCGCATGATGCATCAAAAAAGCTGCTTTAGGGGTGAGGAATTAGAGAGCTTGCTGGTCCAGGCATTGCTCAAGGGGCAGAGGAGGGCAATGGATGTTAACATTCCAGGATGGGCCTGCTAGACCCTGAACACTGGGAAATTTTCCCAGATCTAGCAGAGCAAGGAGCTCATTTGAGGCTTGAATACTTATTCCACAAGGTAAGGGGGACTCAAACACAGGCTGGCTGGAAACAGCCTGCCTTGGATTCAAAGGTTTCCGGCTTCCCTGGGAGGAGGCAGAAAGAACGCAGGAAGGTTTGCAAATTGAAAGCACCCAGGATCAAAGGCAGCAGAGGTAAGAAATATATCCTCCTACATGGAAAACCATCAAGACAGGGTGCTATCAAGCCCATATCATTCTGCACTTGCCTAGCACTAGCCTATCTTCCAGCAGAGCTCATAAAATGCTTTACTAAGGTACAGCAGCATGACCTCCCTCCGACACAGACACAGCTAACTGGGGACATTTAGATAGTAATCAGAGAGCCATCAGCACCACCAATTCCAGGTCTCAGCCTCCAGATTCCCTATTTTTTGGTCTGAATCACTTTCACACATGGCTGGGCAGGAATCTGGATCCATAACCCATCTTTCAATCCCCTGGTGCCTCATAAAGCAGTTTTAAGCTACGTGCTGAGGTGGCAGGCACCAAAATGCTCCAGATCAGTGGTTTCTAACCTGCACTTTGAAGACTGTTGGGGATCAACAGATTATATCTAAGGAGCTTCAAGAAGAGACTAAGAAAAGGCAACTTGTCAGCAGGCTTAGCTGAGGTCTTCAGTGGTCAGGAAAACTATTCCTCTATGGGAAACTTAACAGGATCAGGAATACAAAGAAGACTGAAAGCTCGGTATGTGGCTGAGGGTAAGTACTCAAATACAAGGATAATACAGGAGGGCCTTTTTGTCTGTTTAATTTAAAGGTATTTGTATTTCTTCCAGGCTGAGTTCTCCTCAAGAGAAGCTGGTTGGTCAGCATTACAGCTCATGATGCCCTGACTGTGCCCCGAGAAAGGGACCAGGTTCCTCCTCGGAGTGCTCCTATTGACCCCTGGATGTTTCAGAAGCAGGAGCAGTTTGTCCCATGTTCAAAACCACAGTTTTGCCCACACTAACAAAGCAAATTGAATTAATTCAGGTCGGGAAACCTTATTCTGACACCGTCTCATAAGTAAGTCCTGTGAATCAGTCCCCTGCGCTCTCTTCAGGAGCGGTCCCAGCCTGTCTCTGCTGGGAACAACATCACCGGGACCAGCAAGGAGCATTTGTGCTGTGTTCAACACATGCCACAGCCCCAGCAGGCCCTGACAAAAAGATTTCAAACTTCCCATGCGAACTCAGTCATCCCCTGAGGCTCCTGGGAGCTGATGTGTCAAAGCTACATGTGGGCCCGTTCCACAGGGTCCCCTTCTTTATGTCTATGCTAGATAGGCAGCAGAAGGGGAGATGGGTCTGCCTCGTCCTGTCAGGCTGATAAAATCCTTCAGCAGCTTCAGAGATGCTAACATGTTCTGCCTGCCAAGCTCAGGGTGATGGGAGCATCTGACAGACAGCAGCTTCCCTCTGCGTTAAACATTAATAGCTTTCCAGCTTTGCCGCTGGATTTTCTGTTGCTAAGACCTGAGCTGCCTCTCTGGAGATGTCAGTCCACGACAATACAATTACTGCCCCAGCTCCACACTAGGTGAAGAGGCCTGACGGCTTCAGCACAGGCAGGGAATGGATTGCCCAAGAGTGATTAAAGGGAACATGGGGGCATGAAGAGACTGAATTGAAGATGTGCTGCTTGGCAGGGGCAGAGGACAGCTGCCAGGTTGTGGAATGCACCTCCACTGAGGAAGATGAATAGCTTGGTTTCGGGGAGATGTTATCACTGATATCTTATTACTCCTGGTAGCTCAGACAAAACCTAGGGCCACGCTCCAACTCTGCCACCACCATCATCTGTCTCCTCTATTTCCCTCATGCTGAATAACTTTCCAAGTACCCATTACCCGTCTGCATCCTCACCTGATCTATTTCTGCAGACTTTTGGCTCTTTGCTCTGGTTCTCTTCAGTGATGTCTGCTTTCCAGGGAAGCTGCTCAAGGATGTAAATATGGCAATGTTGTAGAAAGTCTCAGCAGCTTTTCTTTTCCCTTCCTTTGTGTGTGATTCACAATTTTGCCTTTCAGGAAAATTCATGCCAGTGAAATGTCTTCTCTGTGAGATTTCGCCAAGCAGAGGGGTTTCCCTGCTGAAAATATCTGCAACTGCAAGTGTTAGAGGTTTTGGTACAAATCTGCCTTCGTGATACTCACCATTTGGAACTGAATCAAGATTTCCTTCATGGCCACATGATCTTTCACATAGGCTAGATTTGAAAACAAACCCATTTTCTCTGCCAAAAAGAAAAAGGAGGAATCGTTTCATAAGAACAGGGTAGGTTCCAATTCAGCAGTGATCCATGTAAACACACAAATATAGGGCGCTACCCTTCAGAAATCTAGACATTGAAAGATCAGCTAACAGAAAATAACATGATTGCTTTGAAAACTACATCATTTGCACTGTTGGATGGAAAAATACAGGCCTATGAAATGAAACCAGCAGGACACAAGTGTTAATTACTAGAGAGACAGTCCTTTCCTAAACAGTGTGTCTCTGTAGTTCTCCCTCTGCCTCTCTTGCTCCCTGTTCTGGCTCATGAACCACAAATGTGTTTCTGCTGGTGCCTGGTGTGGAGGACATCATCCCAAAGCCTGGCGCAGACCTGCAGGAATTGGGAACATAAGATGCAATCGAGCTTGTTCCTTCAGATCTTGTTGCTGGTCCCATGCTACTTGGTCAGCATCACAAGACTTTGCACAGCCCCAGTGTCACTGCTGCAATAGATGGCTGTAGACAGATACAATAGAAAGATCTGCAACAGGTCTTTAGATGCAATAGAAAGATCTGCTGCACAAATAGCAATGCAGGATGAGGGAAAGGAAATAAGGTTACCTATTTACCAACCTCTTAATATTCATGAGGTCTATGAACTAGATTGATTTCCATGCACCATTTCACCTGCAGTGCTTTCCTTCCTTATTTATAGAAAGGGGAAATAAACAAACAAAAGGAAACCAACCTAGCTTATTTTAAATGGTGTATGAGCTATCTGTCATCTACATCAAGATGCTTCTCTTTATGCAGAAAGCCTTTCTCTGTGTCTTCTTGGTTAGTGGGAAGCTTCAGGCCAAGGGATGGCTTGCCAGAAGACTTCAGAGCATTATTACAGGGGTAAGACAGCCAAACACTGTACTTTTTCTGTGAGTGGTGCCATATGGACCTATGGGAAGCAAGACCTACAGGTTAGATATGGGTGGGAATGGGTCTCTTCAGAGTCACAGAGGAAGCAAAAAGCAAGGGCAGTGACAGACCCACTGTACTGACAGACCATGCACTGCACTGTACATTCAACTGCACCTCTTTAACCTCATCCCAGGTGGTTGCAGATTTGGTATTCAGAAATGCAATTCTGCTGTCTGGATACTCCCAATCCCCCAGGGAAGCATTTTCCTTCTGTATCTAGGAGAAACATAGTTAAGTCTGTTTATGAAAGTAGTTATTGCTATAAATTAACATTTAAAACCCTCTACGCTTTACATTTCCATTTATAAAATCTCCCGTTAGGATTATTTGATAATGCGAATTCTCCTCTACTGCTTTAATAGACCCTTCAGTGTCGGGGTGGGTTTTGATTTCAATTGCTTTTTGGTGGTTTTGTTCTTCTAGTAATAGGATTTGCTCTGCGTATGACAGATTTGTCAGTGGAATTTGAACAAATAATACCAAATAAACTCTAAATGCCATTTGTATCATCAGTTTTTAATTTCAGAAGTGTCACCCTATTGCATTTGGGGAATAGGGAAATGGACAGTTCACCTACTAAATTTTATGGCAGCCCAACGTGTGCAGAATACCTTCTGCTGATATTGCTGTTTAGTTAATCCTTGCAATATACGGGGAAGATTAGTTGTTGGTCTTTCATTTATTTGTTTAAGAATAGCTTCGTTTTCTCATTAATGAAATGATGTAGAGTTATGCAAAAGAAGGTACAAATTGTATTGGAAGCAGACTATGAAATACACAGCTTGGGGTGGGAGAACCCCTGGCTAAAGAAATGGAATGATTATAGCGTGCAACAGCATGTGGTGAGAGTCTTTAAACCCTATGTTCGTGTGGCTTTACAATGAGATGCATACTCTAAAAGCTAACTTGCAGTGGAGTTCTTGCTTCTGCAGGAACACAGCCCTTTTACAGCTAGATAACTAACTCCCTTTGGACCATTTTGCTTCACCGACTTCATGGCCCATGCCAACACACTCAAATGCAAGAAAGGATCATCAGGTTAATTGCAATCCTCTTGTTATGCAAAGTCATCAGCAGACTAATGTCCTATGTTATTACTAGGAGCTGCAGACACCTCAATTCAAACAGAAGCCAGGATGTGTGCAGAGACAGACCTGAGACCTACGGCTGGCTGGCAAGCTGGCTCAGCTCTGTGTGTGCTTTGGGAAGGCAAGCAACTCTCTCATGTTATTGTTGGAGGTAGTGACTGTGATGTATTTCTTATGGTACAGTGTCAAGGGTGTCCCTGGCCCCTTTGCTCACACATCCTGCCACTTTCACACGTGTATCTCTTCATGCCTCCTTTTCTCTGAGCCTTCCATACCTTTTGTCTTTAAGCTGTAGCGGCAGTAGTTGGATTGTGGGGAGCCTTCAATTTCCTATTCAGTTCATCATGGAGCAGTAATTTTCTGCACTTCCATAATTAGGGAAATTTTAAGCAAACTACCCTGCGGATGATTACAGCCGGATTCAATTTCTCTTGCTTTGATCACCAAAGGACGAAGACGCCACTTGAATATTTGGTTATGTGCTCTGCCTAAAGAAGAACCTCACACCAGCTGCTTCCTTCCTGTCTTCTCTCTCCACCTCTCCCTTATCAGCCCCCACCACCCCTCCCTATCAATTGGGAGATTGTCATTCTGCTGCTTCTTCAGCTCGAGTGGAAGTAAATGCCCCTTCCTGAAAGATGAAGCTCTATTTAAATCAGGATGTTTTCCTTTTTTAGGCAGCATGATCTGATTTTTAGAGCAGGACATAAGGAAAAAGCATGGTCAGGGAATTTAATTTCCAGGTGTGTCCCTTGTTTTCCTCATCTCTAAAGTGATGGGGCAGAGGAACAGGGCATTCGTTTGCTGTTCTGTTTTGGAAAGGCTTCTAGATGCAGTGTTGCAAAGACAAACTGTAAGACTGATTTCTTGGGCCTGCAAGATGGTTTGGGAAACCCTATGACATCAAGGTGTCTTTGAAGTGATAATTGGTTCTTCCTGGTTTTATCAGCTTTAACACCCAGGAATAAACACAAGACTTTTTGCCATCACCTTTTTGCTTTAGCTACGCTTTAGCTATCTGCCTGATCATCTGCTTTCTGCTCCAGGGCTGGGAATTCATCCATGAGAGAACAGTCCATTGCAGCATTTAATCGTCTCTAGTTCCAGAGAGGGGAAAATGACAGAGCACTGCTGAAGTGGCTGAGGACACCCTGTGTGTTTCCCGAGCCTCCATAAATGTCTAGTGAGGGCTGCAGTGAGTGGGAAGGACGCGTGACAGGAGACATAGGGAGATGCAATTCAGGACTGAAGAGCAGGACAGCACAGCAACTTCAGTTCATGCATGCAGGTTATGGCAGGAGGTGCACCAGACCTGCCACAGTCCTTCTCAGCATAGGGGAAGATCAGACCTTACCTTTCACAGGGAGCTATTCTCAATGGGAAACCTCACTTCAAGGGGTTCTGCCTTCCTGTTCCCAAACATGAACATGACGGGCTGTCAGCTCCCGTATATTAATAGACTATTAATGTTTCCAAGTTTCCCGAGCCATGTGTATGGGTTTTCGATAGGTTAATTAGGCCATATTTCAGGATAATTACAGCTGTATATTTCTACACTAATTAAGTGGCTTTAAAACATACCCACAATGTGGCTCAGTGAATCATAATTAAACTTCCTCTGCCTCCTGCTATACACTATGGAACTAGTACCCATAAAAGACCCAAGCGCTGCTCCTTGCCAGCAGCAAATTAGAGCTCACAAAAATAATCTTATGGAATGTATCTTTTTTATAGAATCATGTACAAATTAATTCAAAATGAATATTACATGAGTCATCAAAATGCTTCAGCTGCCTTTATTTATATTTATCCTCCCACGTGAACCGTCACCTGGTGGAGACAGTGGGGAACCAGGGTGAAGGGAGAGTGACTCATTCATGCAACGTTTCCCGACAGTGATGTGCTTTGATTTTCCCTCCCTTCGAGCTGGAGAAGGTATAAGGTCCATGGGAGAACCGACAGCGAAATCCACACTTATTTCTTCCACTTCCATGAAAGACTCTGTGCAAAGCAAAGCACAGGCTGTGGTTAAGTGCTGGTGGGGTAAAGGAGACCGGTACTGGATGCTGTGGGTCTGCCTGTTACTGCCTTTCACGTGAAGCAGGTTGTGTGGAGCAGCCAGAGCTTGCCCAGCCAGCATCAGCCAAATGGAATACTCTGACACATCTGGGAAACGAGTGGCCAGGGGTGCAGGCAGCCCCAGAGGCACTGCCTTCTGGCTGGTGTGACCAGTATGGTCCTCTCTGTGGGCCGTCATCTTCTCCAGCATAGAAAGCATCATCTGGTGGCCCTGATGGCAGAGAACCTCTTTCTTCTTTCTGGTCTAACTGTATCCACAGATGTTTTTTCTCTATTTGCCCTCCTTATTTGTTATTGTTTGGCTGGAGGATTGAAGTTCCCTCCTCTTTCCTCTGCTGTTTATAGCCACAGGCGTCAGATGCTCTTTCAGCCCCCACTTTTGTTAGACAAAAATGCCAGCCCCTTCTCTTTGAGGTTTATCATTCCCTTAAAGATCCCAGTAATACTTCATCTGTACCGGTTTCTTTTGTGTTTTTCAAGACGAGATCTATCCTTTTCTTAGTGCCTTGTCTCAAGCTATTATCACTGTCTCCTGCCTACTGGAAAGCTGCTGTTGAGCCATTCTAGTCTTTTCACTGCCTGCTTGTAGGCACACTGTCCTGACACTTGGCTCCGGGCACCCACTCTCCTGCAATACAAATAATAACCATCCTTTTCTTCCTTATATCAGATTTTTCCATTTTCAGTGGAACCTGATTCAAACTCACACTTTTCATTCTCCCTGGATTTCTGAATGCTGTCCGGCAGTTTTAAAGGCCCTGGAAAACTGGGATTAGATATAGGGAACTGGTTAGCAGATTTCAGACAATATCCTGCGTTTTTCAACTGGTTTACTCCTGTTGTATCTACGTGCCTTTGATGTGAGCTTGCAGCAAACATTCTAGTGGACAAATTAATGACTAGATGGTGCAGTGATTGGTGCTCTAGAAACAAAATTAGACAGATAGACAGATAGATCAGTCTGACTGAGGGAAGGGAATTTTAAGTGGTGTTACAGAACATTAAAGGAAATCAAATGTGATATTCTTATTCATCCTGGAAACTCGTTCCAGGGGCTGAGTTCAGCTACTCGGGAGATAGACACAACGCCATGTGAGCAGCATAGCCAATCCAAACCAGCTCTCACTTCGAGTCCTGAATAATTCCTGCTGCAAAGCAAAGCAAATTCAGGACTTCGCTAGGACCAGGGTTTCACAGCAGAGTCCCTCTGCTTTTGTATGTATAACCCCACCTAATGAATAGATTCTGGGAGAGACATCTTCGTGCAGGGAGCTCGCAGACAGGAATGGAAGCTAAATTGGTGGGATTATTCAGACATCTCTGCCTGTAACAGTGCCATGTGAGTCAGGAGCTTCATGCCCTGAGGCACCACGTTCACTGTGGGAGTAGGAATCCAGGAATGCTGGTTTATCATCAACATGCTGCATAAATGCCTCTTACTTGTGCAAGGCAATTTTCTCCAGGTCTCAGGTCTTAGCCTCAAGTGCCTCCTAGTTGGGAACAAGCAATTGAGTTCTGGGTGGGGCTCATTCCCTATGGTTCATGCCAAAAGCTCTTACTGAGGCACGAAAACTGCTTGGTTCATTACTTATTTGTTATGAATGGGAAAGGGGAAATCACAACAAGACAATTCAGGTGAGGTATAAGGAAAAGCTTTCTAGTTATGGCAGGAGTGAGGCATGGGAACAAGTTATCCAGGTGAGTCACTGAATCTCCTCCCTCAGAGACTTATAAACGTGGGCAAGGATGTGTTGGATATGTACAATTCTGTGTCAGGGAAGGAGGGAGGGATGCGATGCTCTCCTGATGTCCCTTCCAACCGTACCTGTCTAAGGCAGAAAGGAAGGAAATGAAGTTACAGGTCTGCTGAGACAGGCTTCAGCTGTGATAAAGATGTTTCAAAGACATCACTGAGTGTGGGGAACATGAGCCTTGACAACATGCAGATTCCCCAGGATGGAATTCCCTGCCTTAATTCAAGACACAGACCCATCAGGCTTCAACCATCATCCATGCTGAAGGTGGATTTTTAAAGCTGTTTAAAAGCTTTGGGTGCCCTGTTCCAGTCCAGAAGAAAGGGACTCAACCTTCCCCTCTGCTGCCCACCCAGGTTCCTGGACAATACTTGCCACATGCTGTTAACATTGCATTGCCCAGGGGACTATTTTTCTGGCTGTGGAGGAAATAAGGGTCTGTATTTTGATGCAACCTCCTAAGTGCCCTGCAACACTTAGACTGGAAGGCACTGTATAAAATGTTAACCATTATCATTAAGCGCTCCTCTATGTTGCTGCTGGCTTTTATGTGGCAGGCACTGCAGTCTATAACAAGCTACTGTCACTGTAAAAATATTCCTGTACATTTGTGGCTGAGCTGGAGGGCACATCAGGAGAAAGGGAACAAGCATTTGCAGCTGCTAAGAGGGATGAAAGGGGCTGATGCCTTGCAGGGGTTGGCAGAGGTATAGGAAAGAGGCGAGGCTGGATGCAGCAGCTTCAGCAGAGCTGGGGCTGTACCAGTGCTTCCAGCGGGAGTTACAGTTTGCTGCAATAACTCCATCCCTGAGTGCAAACACAAGGATGTTGGCTCTCTGAATACAAATGGACTTTTTCTGCTGTGTGGACAGCCTGAGGAAAATCAGACACATCTTTTCCTGCAGTTTGGACAGCAATAGCATACCTGTAGTGGCTTCCATGAAAATTCTGGATCAGGGAGCGTAACTGGGTGTTTGGCACTTGGTTTTGAGGACTGAAGGAATGCTGCTACAGGGCAGGAGAGAGCAAGGTTGAGGAGGACTCCCATTCTAGGAGTCTCATGGGACAGGAGAGGCCTGATAGCTCAGGGCAGTGGTGCTGCGGGTGCATCAAGATTGGAATGGAAGAGCTAGAAAAAAGGAGGATGCAGTGGAAGGAGGAATATATTATAAGGAAGAAGTTCTTTACTGTGAGGGTGGTGAGGCACTGGAATGGGTTGCCCAGGGAAGTTGTGAATGCTCCATCCCTGGCAGCATTCAAGGCCAGGTTGGACAGAGCCTTGGGTGACATGGTTTAGTGTGAGGTGTCCCTGCCCATGGCAGGGGGTCTGGAACTAGGTGATCTTAAGGTTCTTTCCAACCTTAACTATTCTATGATTCTAATGGGGTGCCTTCTGTGCAGAAGGAAAAGCATCCCTGCTAGGCAGGGCTGAGGATCCACCCTGCAATAGGGTGCATCCCTGGGCACTCAGCGCACACTACAGGAGAGCTTTTGAGGTGCAGGTGAGATCAACAAATCAAGAATGTCCAAGACAGAAGAGGATCTGACAGCAGCACCTTCTTTCAGAGACAGCCCTTCCTGGCAGACACCTCCTCTGTGCTGGAGGGCATGAGACTGTGGCTTGGCTACACCCTGTGCTCCCACCTCCTACTGCTGAAAGGGGGTGTGATCCCCTCAACAAGCCACAGCCACTTGCCTTCCCTCTTGCCAATAGAGCTGGTAAAAGATTAAAGGAGAGAACAGAGGATTTGTTCTAGAAGCAATGCTATCACCTCGGGCAGTTTTAATAAACCGATAATCAAATAAAGAACAGACTACAATAAATTAACATCTTTTACCAGGAGCCAGGCAAGACTATCCTTTTAAAGCCATTGTCAGTGTTGTAACCAGTGAGCAGGAGGAGGGAGGAGAGATGAAGGAGCAGTCGAAGGGAAAAGCAGGGGGAAAAAAAAAGTCATTTAACCCTGCTTGTTAGACATGTGAATCCCACGTCCAATTTCCAGCGGCCTTACACCATGTGTGAGCACTGATAAGGCCCTGTGTGAAATTGACAGCTCAGTCTGAGGCGTCTATCTGCCATAAACCATTTCTTTATTGCACAGATAAAGGAGCGAGGCTGGCTGAGCATGACTGTGCGATTAAACTTTCCATCCGAGGAAGGAGATGGTGAAGAAAGAAACACATTCCTATTAGGGCCGCTATTAGTTAATGAGCAAGTGTGCGTGTGTGAGATGATAGAGGGTTTGCACACACACACCTGGTCCCAGGTTGAGTGTGAGTGGAGCAGAATGAAGGTGGAGAGGGAGGATGGGGAGTGGAGGGAGCAAAGGCAGTGCAAGCGCCGTGCAATGCAGGTGGGCTTGGAGATGTGCTTGAGAAGCAGGTAAATAGGGAGCAAAACCATGTTTGGGCACATTCAGCTGTGTTTGTGAGGACAGGTGGTGCTGGAGGAGTGGACCATGCACTAGTGCTGCTGCCGCCCTATGGATCGGCTGCCTGAGCTCAGCTCTGGAGTTCTGGATTGTGGGTACTGAAGGTTTGACAGCTTTGCTGAGTAGTGTTACACTGCCTGGCATGTTTTCTGAGGGTGTTATCCCTGCACTTCTGATGCTGCTTGACTTACATCTCTGTCACTGGTGCACTCCCCAGCTAAGATCACTGGTGATCAGTAGGGCGATCAAAGAGGGTAGAGGTACAGCCTTCAGGCTCTTGGATTCCTTGACTATGGATTCCTTGACTTCTTTCCCCAGCCAGGGAAGGTCTGATCTCTGTGCCTGGACAGTGGGCTAGCATGGCACTATGTGACAGGCAGCGATGTGGCCCCTTCTCTACGCTCACTGCTAATGGAAACCAGTGTGCTGGGAAGGAGAGAACAAGTGGTCCAGAGGGCTTTGGAACACTTGGACTGGAGCAGGCCTGTTAAATCAGAGCAGATGGCCACGTCAGCCCTGTGGAAGAGCAGCAACTCTGTACTCATCACTGGCCACCCATCCAGTCTCTGCCTTCCAATTTTCCCTACAAGCCTTTGACAGCTGCTCTCGGGGAAATTGCACTCGTGTGGTGAGCTGGGGTTAGAGAAACGTATCCCTCACCTCCTTTTCATTACCAATAAGTGCACGCTCCCTTTGTCTTCTAAAGCAATTTCATAGCTGGTGCACAAACACGGAGCCATCAAAGGAGCCTTTCACTGGGCTGGCACGAGAGACAATGGGAAGCAGATACACCTTCATCAACAAAGAAGCGCATTTCCATTTTGATAACAAATGTCTCTGGCTCCCTGTTGAACACCTGCATCTTGTTTTCCCTCTGTTTTCTCTCTCCTTCCCCAAGCCAGCGAGAGGAGGCCGCCAAGCAGAATGGTGTGTACAATAGCATCTCCCCCTTCCCTCCCATTGCCAGTTGTCGTGCTGACAGATCTGATAGGCCTGCTTGCCATGCTTTGCCTTTCATTCCTAACAGCAGAGAGAGAGAGAAATGCAGGCCTTATTTTCCCTCCTTCAGCGTTATCATCCTCTTTCATGTTCTCATTACAATGCCACCATGGCGATAGAAAAGGAGAGATTCAGGAGCTGCCAAAAGAGCCGCCAGCTATTTTGTTGCTCCCACCAAACTGACGCACGGCAAACTCTGCATGGGCATGTACAGGGGTGCTGACCCATTAGAGAAGGTGAGCATGGCCCTAACCATACAAAGGCAGGCAGACCACTATCGTAATTAGATAATTCCACCCATTTCTTCATTATCTACCTGGTTTTCCTCCTCCCTAAACTAATTCTCCCCAGCAACTGCCCAGCAGATCTCAGGGTATGTTGCAGAGGATGAAAAACCCTGGTTCCTTCTACTTTTGCAAGGCTGAAATAGGCAAGGCACTGAGTTTCCATCCATCTCCCCATCTGGGCTGATGCTGTCCGGTGGTTCAGGTGTTTCCCATGCTGCCTAGCAAGATCTTCATCTTGTGACTTGCCTGCATTGAGGACAAGTTGCTAGGCATTGTGTTACAGAAGGAAATTATCATAGACAGCCCTTCTGGTTTGGTTGTTGCCTTCCAAGCCTTGCAGTATTCATGTCCCCACAACTGAGTTCAGCTACTGTGGATCCTGGGAAAGGCAGACAAGGAAATGAAGAGCTCCAGCGCTTTGTCCTCATGGACACTCTGTAATGGAGCACTTGCTGAGCACAGGAAGGCTGAGTTTGCTCCCTCCAGACTCTGCTGAGAGAGCGTCATGAAATGTAGTTGGAAAGATGTGATGCATTATACAGGTTCCTTCCTTTGCTGCTATCAGGTGGCAATCCAGAAAAGAGTTCCAGCTCCAGGAGCTGTCCAGAACACTGCTTAGTCTATTTTGTCTCTTCTACCAATAGTCCTTGGTCTGGCAAAATTTCCAGCCTCAGCAGAAGAGCAGTTTCCTGATCAGATTCATCCTGAGGGGATGAACAATTGCCTTCTTTCACTGCAGTACGTCTCTTGGTGACATGACATGGTGCAGGGATTGAAAGAGAAGCAGGTGTGAAAGGGGAAACTGAAAGAGAGAGAAGGATGGGTGAAAGACAACCTAAGGAGAAGGAGATCTGAGTGTAAAAAGCGTAAGGAAACACACAGGAGACCTTTTTAAAGGTAGGAGGGAATGAAAGACTGGGGAAGTGATGAAAACAGAAAGGGAAAGAAGCATTGCGTATGATGGATTGTTCACCAGGAATCCAAGATCAAAATGCCAACTAAATTAGGGTATTGTAGGTCACTGAACAGAAATTGCACAACGGCTGAGTCTCTAACAAAGGTTAAAACACGTAACAAAGGCAAATAACGACACAATCCATGGTCAGTGACCATAAACTGCAAACAAAAAGGAGGGCGTCGCGGAGATGATGGGAAAGCAGAAGAAATCATTGCCTGCAATGAGTATTCAGTGGGTCGGATTGAAAAGAAAATGTGCTTTTCAGAGTTTACATCCTAGATGCAAACACAGATGCAGGTTTGACAATGTCTGCCAATAAAATTAATGCACTTAGAACACTGAGGAGGAATGAGAAGCCAACATCAGTTTAGGGACAGGCAGAAACGTGCCTAAATGGTACAGTATTACATATGAACATTAGAACGAAGGAAGGAAACCCCGGTTTCTCTGAGCTGCTGAATGCAGCTGTGTGCAAAGCTTTCAGTGAAATCTTTGGTTGGAAGCTAGCAGTTTACCAAAATTGAAGCCCTTTCCATTGAAACAAGGCAGTTTTGCTGATCTTCTGGGTTTGAAAACATTTACGGGGAAGAATTGAAATGGTTGAAGTGTATCAGTTTTAGCCTGGTTTTCTAAGGGAAGGGAACTTAGGAGATCACATCACACACGGTATGCGTCCTCTCCTACAACTCTTGAACCCTTTGACAGGCTTCAACCAAGTTTGACAAAGGGACAGTGGGTCTGAGTGTTATTAAACTCTGCAAGGGTTTATGCAAGAGGCAGGTTATGTAGAAAAGATGTTGGAGAAGCAGCTGGGTTGTGACACTAAAAACCAGCACCCAGAAACCCTGACTCCCCCCTAATCTTATGCACAAACCATCTCTGATCTCCCAGAGAGGCTGTCCTTTAGGTGACTTTTGGGGTTTCTATGGCAGCAAAACTGATAACTCCCATCTAAACAGGAATTTCAGTGCTGCGCAGGAAGGTCAGTGATACCCATCATGCCTGTATCCCATAGGTGCTAGGGTATATGACCACTATATCTACTCCAGCTGTATTTTCCAGAAATCCTTATAGCTGTTAGTTGGACCTCCTCTCCTCTCCTCACAGTTCCCCCTGTAAAGAGAAAGCTGTAGCCCAGCATGTGGAAAGTGAGTGAAAGATATACAGCATTCTTGGTTTGACAGAGATGTTTTACTTTGCCCCAGGTCCATCTCTGTAGAGGGTGGCTATGACCACAGCTGCTTCTTGTCAGATGCCCAGTAGTGCACTGCTCTTTAGGAGGATGCTTTGTGTGCTGTGTGCAGTGACAGATGCTCCTTCAGCTTCATATCTTGTTCTGCTGTGAGTCTGAGATAGTGAAGTCTTTGCCGGATTTCTTTAGGGTACTATCTTTTAACACCTCAGATCTGCCTAGCAGCCAATGAGGTTGTATAAACAGAAGGAATCTGGGGATGCAAAAGATGGAAAGGCAGCCCATGTGGTCTGTGACATAAAAACAGGGCTCACAGCAGCTGTACTGGCTGGGATGAAACAAAAGCGAGCGAGAAGAGGCACATAGAGATGCTGAGAGCACAGGCTGGATCTACAAACACCAGGCTGCAAGAAACTCAGGTGAGAGCAGCATGTGGAAGATCTTGTTACTGCTCTAGACATCTCTAGGGTCACCGTATCTCGCCCTTTTTCAACACAATCATGTCTCTGCGAAGTAATGTTAAAAGCAAACGCTGCTCCTCTCCCCTCCAAAATCCCGGGCAGAAAGATGATGATGAGATCCAGCTGCAGCTGCTTGTGCTACAGCACTTAATAAACGTTGACATTTTTACAGAGAGAAGTGTGTGTTCTATGGGTGTTAATGTGATCTACACAGGATTAACGGGACCCCAAACGCTGTTCTCTCAACATGAAAATAGAGGCATATTTGCTCCTGCCTCCTATTTTGGACTTGATTATAGCTTTCCTTCCCTTCGATGCTGAGATGATGCAGCAGGGAGGGGATTAGCCCTCCCCAGCTCCCCAGACCTGGGGATCCACTTTACACCTCCAAGCCATGCTGCCCTGCTCTGTTTGTCGAAGCAGTCACTGTGCTGCTCAGCTTCACTTTCCCTCATGCTTCCTTTTGACCTGCCTTATTTTTAGCAGCTTCTCACAGCTCTCTGAGCTGCACGTCTTCAGCTTTGATTGTAGCGGCTGAGGTAGCAATAGCAAGTGCAATCTGCAAGCTACGTTTCATGGCTGGTTTAGAATAAACCCCCATGCATTAGCCTGAGCAGCTCCTTAACGTTCACAAAGCTGCTGCTTATCAAGCATGCATACTGCATTCTGCCCTGTCTTCCACTTACTCATAGGAGTGACACCATTAGCTGGACTGGCCCAGAGCTACTGTTTTGCACTCACACAGTCTGCAAACAAACCTCTTCCTCAGTGCCCTCCAGAGTAAGAAAACAACTGCTTTGTACTTCAGCATCCCTCACCGGTGATGGAGATGAAGGCCTTTTCGGTCTGACAGATAGGTTATCCTCCATCCCAAAAGGGTACCACAGGCCATGACCCTGTCTGCCATGTCCTGTGCTACCTGTTAGACTGTCCTTCTCCCCAGACAGGGCAGTGTCTGTGACAAGTGTCCAGTCATCCCTTCGGGACTTGCTTTTCAGTCAGTTGAATGTAGCTTAGCTCTGTGACCAAGCATGCTGCCAGGTAAAGTACCTCCAGCCAAGCACAGTGCCCTAAATCATTGCTTATACCTCTGAGTATTTTTCAGCCTGTACCTCAGCCCTCATTCCTGCCTCTCTCCATGGTGGATGAACAAATAACCATGACAAGCCACAGGGATGCTAAAGGCAGGCTCTCATTCTCTCCCGGGACTCATGTGCGCAGATGCAGCTACCTTCCTCTCCATTAATCCCATGGAAGCTCTGCTAACTACTGCACCACAGTCCCAGCGCTGGTAAATCTCTCTCTTGCTCACAGCTGTTTATTCCCTGGTTGGAGCAGCTGGGATTTGCAGCTCTATAAAAGTCTCTGAGCACCACTGAGGCCCCCAGGCACCCTCATGAATAACACTACTCAGTATGGAAATGATCTGACTGGAGAGGAGACCAGGCAGCGCCCCTGGGGTGCCATTGTTGTCTCTTGGCTGAGGGGACCTCATTTGTCTGGTGCCAAAGCCTGAAGCCTGTTGCCTTCACGATGGTTCTGTGTGTAAAAGCTTCACCAGCACACAGGGATAAAGGAGACTTTCCCCGCACAGTCCTGGCCTCTGTGCCAGCTCTGTCCTTCCCAACGCACTGTGTGCAAAGTCCCCAGCACCACGTACCCAGACAAAGGGGAGAAATGCATTCAACTTACAGGAAATGGCAACTCAACCTTAGTGGTTTAGGGTGTTCCTGCCAGCTGAGGGGAAGTCTATACATGAGACCCAGAAGCACTGTTGGTACCCTTATTAATGTCGTGCTGAGGCACAGGTTGCTTATGGAAGCATGCAGATAGAGGAAATAATGCAGATCACAGTCCTTCCCCCTATAGCCATGCATAGTTTTACTGTTTTTCCTTGCCATCCACTGCCAGCCCTGTCTTTCTACCCCGCTGTTCAGTGCACATCCAGTACAACCCGTGTCATGCTGTTCTCAGTGACTCAGTAAGCAGATAGCTGGTAAACACACAGAAAGATCTTGTTTCCCCACATTACCCAGTGCCTGGGGAAAAGCTCTGCGAGAACAGGTTCCATCCCACTTGTTCTGAAGC
This sequence comes from Psittacus erithacus, assembly GCA_009867235.2. NCBI lineage: Eukaryota > Metazoa > Chordata > Aves > Psittaciformes > Psittacidae > Psittacus > Psittacus erithacus. Next base: position 168,925 of record WYDI02028914.1, read on the forward strand.
CGCCTCGCCTGGCCACCGCACCAAGCCGAGTTCAGCATCCACGTATTCTCCAGTGGATGAGCAGGGAAGGAAATAGCCAGGACCCTATCAAAGCTGGAGTCAAAGGAACAGTGAGGTCTGCACCTCATTAAGTGGAGTTAGGAAGTGTGACGGTGAGCTACAGGCTGCTGGGTATTCATGTTCTGCAGAGGAACACTCCTGAATGCAGAAGGGGGGATGGGAATTGAAGGGTTTTGCATTGAGGAGTAGAAACAAAACACAGATAAATAGCAAGGCCAGCTTTATCTATGGCCTCTAAGGGACCTCTGTGCAATTCAGACTTGCTTTGCTCTTTCTCCTCAGGATGGCACTGGCACAAACCACAGCAACCTGTATGTGTGTACAGTTTGGTCCAAAAGCAGTGCATAGCTGTCCCAGAGGACTTGGTACTGCTGCTCTGTTGATACTGCCCCTGGTCCTAGTGTCAGAATGGTTTCTGCTTACTCAGGAATCTCTGCCCACCTCAGGGACTTGCCTCAGCATCTGATGCTGACGGACCTGCAGAGCATCTGGCTCCTGCGCCAACACCTTTGCCATTGTGTCTGCCTGCAACCTGAAGCAACAGCCTCAGAAGCGTTCTGTGTGCAGCTGCAGCCCCTGCGACACCAGGGCATGCATCTCGGCACAGAGCTGCTGGGAGTGCCAAAGGGAAGCTCCCAGCTGGCGAGGGGCTTGGGCCAGATGGTGGGCAGGATTAGAAGCATTTGATTTTTCAGAGTGCATCAGAAACCTAGATGATCTAATGCCGCTCCAGATGTGAAACGTCTTAATCCACAGGGAAGAGATCTGTCCTGGGGAAAGGGATAGTCCCTGCCAATTCCCTTCCTGGAAAGGAATTCTCTTGCCCAGTGGGGAGTAGTGGTCTGGGAGTGTATTAGAGAAATCACAGCACATAGCTGGCTCGCTCTTCACTGGCAAGCCACATGGAGAGCCTTCCTGCACAGCAGCTCCCATACCCCTCCATACAGTCATTCGGGCTATGAGACTTTAAAAAATGCCTTTATTACAGACATTATTATTGTAAGTAGGTTAAACCATCACTGACAATGCCAGCTACCCTGAGGAGGGAAAAATAGTGACTTGAAGACTGGTGATGTCAAGCAGCTGCCCACCTCCTCTCTGAGCCCCATTCTGACTCATTCAGACCTCAGGCAGATGCCTCTTGGCTCTGATCTGCAATGCACAAAAAAAGCATTATAAATAACCCTTATTGTTCCAAGATAGCCATCTCTGCCTCTTGCTTCTTCACTCTCTCCCAAAGGCAGATTCTGAGGCCTCCATTTGTGCTAAGGAGAAGGAGAGGGCTGCACAAATCTTCCCTTTCCTCTCTGCTTTCCCTTTGCTTTGGCTTTGCTGCAGCAGCAGCACAAAGCTATGTTCCCCTTGCTTCTGAATTGCACCTTCTGTGAAAGGCGAGGGGGAGCTCAGCTTGGTGTGTCTTTGCCTACTTCAGCCTTGCATAACAACAGCTACCAATGTACATGCTGGCTTCACATATGGATTTGATCCATCTCTGTGTTCCTGAACATCCTTAAGTGAAGAAGTATTTTACCATTCAGGTAAGCGTATGCCTGAGTAGGGTTTGTAAATAGGGACTGAGCCTCCACTCTGCAGGACACAGGGGTTTTCCATGGAGCTGGCCTGAGAGACTTAACAGATGAGGGCCCTGATGGAGGGGTGGATGGAGAAGGGGGGGATGCATGAAACACACAGGCACCCGTCATGTGAGCACAGCCTGGTTTGTCCCTGTGAGGAGGGCAAAGCTATCCCCCCTGCCTGATGTACAAACTTCAGCGCCAGGGGGTATTTTCCAGGGAGGATTTCTAGAGGAGGGAAGCAGAGCATTTCCTGGAGCCCGTTTATGGTAGCTTCCACACTCGCCAGCTGTTTGCACATGAAATTGTTTCACGCGATTAGGCAGGTAACAGCACCTCTAAGCCCTGTGTCAGATATTATTACTCAATAAAATAAACCCCTGAAGGCAATCGTCTTGACACACACTCTGATTTACACCCTGCACCATGAAGATAATTACTTTTCAGTGTGATATATAAAAGGCAGCATAAGAAGCTTGTGAAGAAGGTGCAGTACCTGCTAAGTCACAAGAGTCCTGTTAATCATTGGTTTACGGGAATCAAGCAACCATTGGTACAAACAGGGACTAACAGGTCTCATCCACAGGGTGGCTGTGAGGAGGGCTTGGAATAGAGCTTACTGGGGAAGACTGAACAGTAACAGGAGGATGAGAACTGTGGCCTTTTCCTGTGTCTCCATTTCCTAAACAAGTATATGACACTCATTAACCCCCTGATCCCAACAACAACAAAAAACATGGCTGAAAGTGTGGCTGCAAATGTATTTGAAGATGTTAAGGCTGCTGGAGAGGAGAACCAGGAAGGATGCCTTTGCTCAGGAGGGAACTTAATGTCTAAGAGAAGGGAAAATATCCCTATTCCCAGAATAAGGGCACTGGGCCAGGTTGAGGCTTTATTCTGCCTCTGTCCTAGTCCATGGAAAAGGGAAGTATTGAGGTCAGTAGTCACTAGAGGTTATCGGCCGTTCATCTTTGCCTTGCCTTCATGCAGGAAGACTTCACTTCTTTCTCATTTATAACAAAGGCACGTCTTTGATTTGATTTCTTCCTGGGAAATCCCAGGAAGAAATGAGATTTAACCATGTCTTATTGCCAAAAAAGCTCATGCCAGGAGCTCAAGAACAGCACTGGTTTTTCCTTCTCTTTCTTGGAGGCTGGTGAGACTAATCCTTTCAGGGCATGAAAAAGGGCAGAAAAGCCTGTGGCAGATGAAAGCCTCAGCCCCCACCTCCTTTCCCAGTAGAGAAGCTGCGGCCTGAAAGTGCAGCTCTGTGTGGTCTCTAAGCAGAGCAAGAGTCAAAGGAGGAGTTAGATGTTATGTTGACCATCACTGATTGAAGTGAGCTGCGCAGGATACAAAGCACTTCATTTCTCAATGGCTCATAACCCTTCAGCCTTGGCAGCCCCTGCAATTCATCACTTAACACAAAGGAATATGTATTAGAAATGACAGGCAGATTACACTCTGGGTAGAGCCAAACCTTCTTCATTTGAGCCTAGAATTGGTTTCAGGCTGCAGGGGACCTTGACAGTGATAAATAGTTGGTGTGGTGGTCACTGCTGTTTATACTCACAACTCATGGAGTGAGTGGGTATTCATTAACATCATTGTATTAACTTTCCAGTGACAAGTGACATCAGCCATCATGTTGCATTTGGGCTCGAGAGAGCACAAGACAAGCCCGAGACACAGCTGAAGGTCCACAAAGTGGCTCCTCTGAGCTGCCTTTGCTGTTATACACTAGGGATGTTGAATTGGGCTCTGTCCCACTCTTACATCTTTGCCTTTTTGCTTGTCTGAGCATTGGTGAAATAACCACTGTGATTAGGAAAAGAGGAGAAGAGAAAGAAATTAATTACTCATAAGAAACTTTTAAGATCATGGGTTAGACCTTGCCTTCTTAAAAGTCTCCAAATCCCCATGAAAAGCCAGGTCCGTGCAATGCACTTCACATGCTAACAGAGTCTAATTCCCTGTCCGATAAAAGCAGAAGGAAAGATAAAAAAGCCTGAAGGCAAATAGGATTAATTGTGTGTCAGAGGTGCCTAATTAGAAAGAATGATGGACTGGAAGGCAACACACAGGAGGCACAAGCCAGCCCAAGCTGCTCTAAATGGCCTCTTCTGCTTCTGTATATCCAGGAGCACTAGCTATATGCAATGTAAATGCTTTAGCATCAGTCCCCTTTTACTGATGTTTTCCTTCACTCAGGGAGCTGGGAAGCCCTTCTCTAGTACCTCTCATGTGTCAATGTGACCCTGGGAAGATTTTATCCATCCATATGCTTCTTCGTTCCAGCTACTTTTCCCCTGAAAAATCGATGTGTTAAAGAATTCTTGCTCCTTCTTCTCTTTCCATCTACATTCCAGTGTCTGTCCTCCCCAGCCTTTTCTCCCACAAGCATTTTCACCATCTGAAATTTCTAAGGCAAATATTTGTCTTCACTCTCCACCTCTGAATTCCTGACCTCCTATGAGGACAGAGAGTTGGCTTTGTTAGACATGCCCCATGCTGGTAGGAAAGCCAAGATGCTCAAGGGAACTCAAACCATGAGCAGGCAGTAGAGATGGGGAGAACCTTTTATCTCTGTGATTCTTCTTCTAGTGTGGATCAGGCCATTCTCTTTGTGGCTCCAGGGCCCTACCTAAGAAGGTACAGTAGTCCTGGTTTGAGCAAAGAAGAGGAGTAGAGCTGACACAGCCAGTAGAGATGCGAGTAACTGGCCGGACTAGAGTTACCTCCTGGCAGTGTCCCATTAGGAGAAATGCAGCCCAGAGAGAGAGTATGGGTTGCCATAGTAAATGGAAATAAATGGCCAGCAGTGTTGCACTGGAATTTTCCCTAAAGGAGAGCAGCTGAAGGGGACCTGGTTATTACATGTGATGGGCTGGTGCCAGTCTCTTCTCCTGCTGGAGGGCTCAGGGAGTGTGAGTGGGACTAATTTCATTTCACCTAAAGCATTCAGTGATCCTATTCACCATGTAAAATCCATTGCAGTTTTCTCATTAATCCTCCAAAGCACAGACACCTACTCCAGGCCTAATCCCACTCCTCTATTGTGTTTCTCTACTGCAGCCTTCCCTCATCAGCTTAACAAATTCCCTCTATTTCAATGGAATATCCACAGCAGAACATGCTGGGCATTAAACTGAAACTGTCTCCCAAGGGCTGCTACACCTTCTTCATTGGCAGCCTCATTTCCTGGCCTGGGCAGGGAAGAATCCTGAAAGCAGACAGGAGAGATGGAGGTCATGAGCTGTGACATTAAAAAATTGCTTCTCTGAGCCTGTGTCAGGTGAGACAAAAATGTATCGTGTCCCAAGCAAATGAGAATTGATCGCACTCAGTGTGGCCTTGGGATTTCTTTTTTTCCCCTTTGTCTTGTACCTGGGGCTGATTCTAACTCAGGGGGCAGAATATATCGAGAGGCCATGCTGGTGATAAGGCACTGAATGTAATTAAAGACTTTGTCAAAGGGCTTTGTTTCAGAGGCTCAGCTCCAACTGGCAATAGATCCCCCATCCGTCAATTTTAAGCAGGCCCTTTCTATGCATAGATACTGCAGCCCAAAGTGAGCAACGTGCTGAGGACCTCTTAAACCCCCAGCCGCTGGCCCTCAGCCCTTCTGCCCTTGTTAGAGTGGCAGCAACACAGCACAGAGCTGCTCTCAGTAAAGTTCATCCAAGGACTTGTGCTTCTTCTGACTTGGTGCCTGGTTTCCTTCCCCTGTGTTCACTTTGGTTTCCTTTTTCCACACAGAGGCAAGACTCCACAAGAACAACTAAACAAGTAACTACACAGACTGATTCAGTTGCAACCTGCCATATCCCAGCTATTGGCCCATTCACAATTCACTGGGGACCTAAGGCGACCTGCACAACCTCAGTTTTCCTATTGTACCTGCCCCTTCTTTAGCTTTCAAGAGGCACCTAACACCTAAATAAGTTTCATATACACACCTGGCCTTAGACCACTTGTCAATAATACAGACTAATACCATCTGCTGGGTTTCCATTTATAAGATATGGTTCCCATGTAAATGTTTCATTTGCTTTTGAAATTACTTTGATCTTTTCTGCATTTTTTACCTCTTTTTACTGCATTCTCTGATCATAATCCTGCTTTATGTCCTGCTATCTTTTGGATAGGCCAAATGCCTACACGCATTTGGTTTTCAGTCTGGCATATTCACTGTGCAATTGCTACATGAGCACACTTCTGAGGGAAGGATTCACAGCGGAAATTAAGCACAAAAGACTAAATGCTCCTATTGAGCTATGCGCTGTTGTGTTGCTTTGTTAAATTTTTAAGAGTATTCGGATGGAAATAGTCCCTTTTTTGGCTTAGTTTTTACAAATCTCCTCTGAGGAACCATAGCATTCTCCTGGAACATGCAGGAAAGACTTGTCTTTTGTAATAAAAGTGAGAAGGGGGAAAAGAAATAAACCCAGAAACTGCCATATATCCCCTGAAATTACAAGCATCCTAGTAGAACTAACTTGGGAATGATGGTGTAGCATGCACAGAAATGGGGTAGAAGCAAAAGGGGTGGGAAGCAAGTGTGGGTGAAAAATAGGCTTCGAGGAGATTAATATGGTACAGAAGGGAGAATGTGCATGTGGCATATTGTCTGTGCCTGTGCTGTGAGACAACAAGGGCTTCTTTTCCATCTTTATCACATTCTGACTTGTAAAGAGAGCTCACCCAGCCAAGAGGATTGCTCTACTGCTGGCTTCTGAAGAAACAAAGGAGACCTGACCATAAAGGACCAGTCTGAAATACCCAGCATTAACTTGATAGTCACATTTCCATGCAGGCTCTCCTGTGGTTTATTTCCATGCGTTAGTGAGCCACTTCTGCTGCCTTAGATTCAGAAGGGGATTTAACCTGAACAAGAGTGATTACTTGGTGAAAGGCCAGCTGAGGTGTCTAGTTTGCCCATTACATATGCATATAATCATGATGCGTGCTGTGGATGGATGCTGAATTTATACCATCAGCCTCTGATCAGATGGGCTGGAGGCATTACTAAAACATAAAGCACAGGACAGGCCCAGAGAATCTTAAAAGCACAGGCTCAGCATGATCAAACCCATCTGCCCCTGTTACACTTCAATCCCATCTTCCTGCAGATCTTTCAAAACAAAGTACAGCCAACAAGACAGACAAAGCAGCCACTGGTGCTGTCTGTGAACAAAGCATTTGATGCTGAACCCGACATTTAAAGAGAAAGCACTCTTCCCCAGCCCTAGCTCCAGTCCACCGGCAAAGGAGGTTCAATGACAGCCCCCCTGTTTTCCCTTTACCTCCCTCCTCATCATTGTGAAGTGGAATGTTTCCACTGCGTATTTACCTGAGTTGCAGAGTTATGGCTGTTATTAAGCTTGGATATTTTTATAGACTTCTCCACTTACAACATACAAATGTACCTACACGCACGACCCTTTTGCTTTAATTTAGTTCTCTCCTTCCCTGCACCACATCAAGTAACTTCTAATAAGTGATTGAGTAAACGCATGCAGATAGTGCTGTAATGGAGAAAAATTCAGTGTCTAATGAATGTTCATACCCCAAGACTGTAAAGATGAATGATGGGGACTACAGTTTGAAAACTCCTTTTAGTTTAAACTATTGCTCCTTCATAAAGAAAAAAGGAGGCACAAAGAAAAATAATCCCACCCAATCCTGTATTGTTTTTACCAGGAAGGAGCTGCATGCACACACAACTGTCGCAACCAAAATTGCTTCATATATCATAGACCAACACCAGGCAGATAATGGCAAACAAGTTCTGATCAGGCAGTGATTACTGCTCCGTGCTCCAAGCACTGACTACAGCTTGGTTTGTCCTTAACTGAACTGATTTTTTGAGGTTGAAATTAAGAACGTAATCACATCGACCAGTAAGATGAGGTACCAAGCGGAAGGGAAATTCATACAAGAAGTCAGTCCTTCCTCTCTCATGCTTTTGTTTTCTGTTTGGAATAGGATCGTCTCTTTCCACACTGTAGCTATGGATGCTTGTGCTTAAAGGAAAACATAAAAAGGCTCATCTTCCTGACCTAATGCTGACAGAAATCAAATTATCTCAAAATCACCTTGCACCTGATGGAAACCTGTAGTCAGATGAGTTATCAGATTTCAGACCCTGGCAGAAATAGGAAGCAGAGAGGAGGGAGTTATGATGAGATAATTTAGTTTAATACCAATCTGCTCTACCCCAGTTTATCTGATGCGATGCTCAGGCACCCATCATCTCCCATGCAGCTGGAGTTGGTGTATGTTTGTTTTGCCAAAGCAGGGGAAGAGTTGTTCATACAGAACAAAAGGCAGGCTGCTATGAGTGATCTGGGAGCAGCGGGGTATGCCAGGGGATGCATTTGCAGGCAAGGCACAGAGCCTCTGAGCACTTTGTCCACTGGCCAGGAACGTGTAAGGAGTGCTCATCCTTCTGGCCAGTCTTGCTTAGCCACATAGGTCCTTTGGAGATGATACAAACCTCAGCAGACGCCAATGGACATCTGCTCAATGCCATCTGCTCTGTTACACCCCTCTGGTTGTTAGCTCCTTCCCCTGGGCATCACTTCATGCTCTTTGCTTTGTTTGGCTTTGACTGTACTGCTGGTGTTTGCAACCACATTCATGCTTTTCAAGCTCACAAAGGACACTGGGATCAAATACTCTGGCGCTGGAGGTTAAAGCTGGAGCAGGGGAGATGCAAAGGCACGTACTCCTGGTGGTGGTGTGATGGGATCATATGGCATCATCAATCAGCCCATTTGGCTAGCCTCAAAACTCTTCCCTTCTCCCAATATTACATCTATTTAGGTCATATGAGTTTCAGGACAGGGACATTTTCTATCTGGTACAGAACCCAGCTGGACAGGACCTGCAGAGACAAAGTGTGAATAATGATCAAATGCACCAACTAATTCTGTCCACTAACAACAGAGCTGTGGCTGAGGAGAAGGAGGGAACAGAACCTGTACTGTAGGAGGAGGGAAGCTGCCTGAATCTGCCTTTTCCTCTGCCCATCCTGATACGGAGAAAGTTTGAGCCTCCAGGGTTAGTGTGGTGGCCAACACTCCAAGGGAAGAAGTCAAGTTGACCAGCATTATCCAAAGGTTAAGGGGTCCATAGCATGTCAGTACACCGCCTGAGCAGTTACCCAAGATGAGTCCTGAGAGGGGGGTTCAAAGTAGGAAGCAAATAATACAGTAAGAAAATTCATGCACAGATGAATCTCCTGCTGCTAAGACAACAAGCAGTCAAACTTTTACCTTTCATGGCTGAGACAGCACATTAAAATTAATTGAATGAGCCCCAGCTTTCATGAAAAGGATGTTCTACGGCTGTTCATCTGAATCCTTCCTCCCCTCAAAGATGCCGTCGTGTCATTAATCCAGACTTGCTCTGCGTATACTCTTTCTTGTAAAGCACAATGAGACACACAAGACCCGGGATCTGCCAGAGTTTGTTATTGAGTTTGTAATATGCAATTGTGGAAATGATTATAATATTACCAACTGGATTTCATCTGTCCCTGCACATTCAAACGTGCGAGCTGAAATGAACAGTGACAGGGAACTGTTCTTGTTTGCACACAAATACTTTAATAGCTAGCAATTTCAGAAAGAGAAAAGTAGAAGGAAAAAGGAGTTGAAGGGCAAAGAACTCACCCATTAAACTCTACAGCGAAGTTAACTCTTTGAAAACATATCATTAAGGCTTTCAACATGCCTTGAAGAGTGGTAGAGGGTTAATTCCCCCCTTACATCTCTTATCCATCGACCACTACTTTGCATGCCTTTTAAGGCAGCCAGGAAATTGCATTAATTCCTCTAATGTGTGCGATGCCACAAGTTCTTTTTTTAATTATGATGATCAAAATATTGCTTAAAATTAAAGGCAGCTGCATTTGTTTCTGACGGATATCATAATTGCAATTGTAAATTGGGAAATGTAATGTTTCCTGGTGCTGCTGTGAGTAATGGTTCTGAAATCATTATAGATAGGTAGATATAAATAAACCAAGAGATCTGTGGAAAGGGAGCAAAAGCAAGCTAAAAGGGTAATTAGCAGAGTGAACGGGAACAGGAGAACCCAATGCTCACAAAAATCTACAGAGTCTGTGGAGTTCTGTGACTGTATTTGTAGCATTTTGTAAAAAAGGAAAAAGGAAAATTGCTTCCCAAAAAGGGAAGAATAAAAAGAATTAATTTGAACTCTGGATTTGCCATGAAGTTTCTTTGCTGTCTGTTATACCCTGCAGAGAAATAAATTCCTCCCCATAAGATACTCAAATGCTAATGCCACAGATGATAGAGTCCTGTTCCGTTTGGTTTGCCCTACCCTTGGGCTTGACTTGGAGCAATGCTGACTCTTTATGCTGACTGCCCTGCTTTTCCCTGGGGATCAGCAGGTGAAAAGTGAGCTGTCCTGGGGCTCTGTCATTGCCAGTGATGAAAAGACAAAGTCCCATCTGTAAAAGAGGAGGATCAGTTGCCTCTTTTCACCTCCTGGTCCTGAAGAGGGAATGGGGCTCCTTGCCTCAGGGCTATGCCTAATCTGGATGAAGCCCTCTGAGAAAGGAAAGGAGTGGTTTCACGCCCAGGAAGCATTTCTATTCCACACAGCTATGGAAGAGCAGAAAGTATTCCTAAAATCCCTGAAACATCCAACAAGGTGCTGCTGAGCTCACTGTGCAACTGAATGCACACCCAGAGCACAAGGAGCTAAATCGGGATGGGTGTAAATCCAGAGGGAAGTACTAGACATCAGTTTAAACCATGGGGTAGAAAACAGAACCACAGAACAGTAAAAGATATCTTGTATTTGCCCTACCCCAACACCCATCTCTTTAGACTGTGAAGGAAAGAGATAAAACTACTAAAGGAGGTAAAATTAAGGAGGAAAAGGTAAAACTAAGGACGAAAAGGTAAAACTAAGGAGGAAAAGGTAAAACTAAGGAGGAAAAGGTAAAACTAATCTTAATTTTAAAGTCTTAGGCTCCTTTCTTTGTATTTTAAGGAAAAGAAATAAAAGGTTTTCTGGTGTTGTGGTCCTGACAGCTGTAAAGCAGCCAGCTCAACGGCGACATTTGTCAGCGGACCCTGAGCAATAACAAGCAATCACACTCCAGCTGGTTCACCATCAATAAGCAGGGATGGAATATTAGTAACAATTCTGCAGGTTTTAGGAAGTGAACACTGAAAAAGAGCAGTTGCAGACTGGAGACCTCAGCCTGGATTTCCTGCTCTGCTAAACTCACTTGTCCAACAGCTCCAGGTGGTGCTGCCACGTAACTGCATCCCGAGTGCCGTACTGGAAATAGCAGACTGAAGCGGTGACTCATTGAGTAGATGAACAGATAGACATGGGAAAGCAGTCGACAGCTGTACAGACTCCTGGAACATCCCCAGATGGAAAGAAGCTCTTGCTGGGTGCGCTGACCACAGGGCTGGAATTGTTCTTAGCACAGGCAGGACCACACAGATCTAACACTCTTTTGAGGACACTTGCTACAGATGAAATTAGAGGCGTAGGAGACTGCAAAAGCCAGTGGAGCTCTGAGGTGCTGGGAGAGACCAAACTTGGCTTTGATTGGTACGCCCCAAAATCAGCAAGCACAAGTAGAGCTTGTATAACATCTGCTGAAGAAATAGGTGTCGTTGCATATGTGACACTTCGGCCTTAATTGGAGCAAAACAAGCACCAGAATTTGACTAGCCAGGCAGAATTCCAAGAAAAGCCAGTCCATCCCATAAAGCTGATTACCAAGAAACACTTTCCCTCTACTGGGGCTGGAGGAGAAGTCGAGAGACTTCTCTGGGTTAGTTAGAGAAATGAGATCATTATTTTCCTTCTTCAGCTCATAGAATCGCCTCCTGAAAGGCTCTTTTGGCAGGCAGAAATGAACTTAACAAGGACACTGACCGATTGAAGAGACTTTGTGGATTCTATAAACGGTATTGATTTTCACATTCACAAAGAAATGAATTAGATGCCAATTGTATACAAACTGAGCCATTGTTTCTTGTACACAGTGTGTCTCCCTGCCTGTATGAATAGAAATAGGTCTGCAAAACACAAGGTACCCTCAAGCAAAGAAAGTGTTGAGGAAGGAGGTAGTAGAGCTGTGGGACTGAAAAGGTGATGTCTCCAGTTTAGTCCTCTGCTATTGTCAGCAAACGCCTTAGGGAAAGCCATTTCTCAGCTAATCAGGCTGCTCTATAAAGGTGTAGGGAAACAGATTTAAACTCCACAATCACTATGGTGTTGATGTGCAATGGTTATGGACTACCCTTGCACCTCCTGGCTAACTGCGTATTTATTCTCTTGCTTGACAAATGGCAAAATAGACATGTCATTGAGCACCACTGACATCTCTGTGCCAGGCACAATGACCTTTCCCTTCCAGAGCTTCAAAACTACTGTTCAGGACAGTTGTCCAGCTCTGGAAGGGGGAGGGATGCATACTGCTGCTGTGTCACATCATGTGCTGGCCATGTTTGACAAGGGCAGACCTGAGAGCCATGACAAATGACCTGACCCCATGTCATAAAGCTCTATCTCCTACTCCAGCATTCATTATCACCATCAGGAAGAAGATCTCAGACACTGAAGCCAGGGCTGGTTTAATTTTCTGCAGGCCTGTAATGACTCTGAACCCTCTGTCTAACATCACTCAGCATGACTGCTTAATTACAGTAATTAAGGAGCATGGTAGAAACCTGCGCAGTGTGAAGGAGGCACTGCACTCAGGAAATGGATTCTTTGTCAGTCGGGTCCATTAGGAGCTGAGCCCGCTTGTCACTTCCATCTCTGGCAGCAGATGATGCTCAAGTCTGGGAGCTCAGGAGGCCTGTGTGAAACACGCTGGACTGCAAGCTGTGCCCTAGGCAGGGAGCATGCAACTTCCCATCTTTCTTCCTTCCTTCTCATTTTCAGGACTGCTTTTACACGCCAAGATCAGGCCCATTGAAAGGCCACTCCTGGCTACTCTTTATCAGACAAAATAGTGTTTGTTAGTTAGGGAGGTGTCCCTGGGAAAGATGGTGACAGTGAGGGCTCCTCTCTTACCATCACACCCAATAACAGCGCAAGTGCTCACCATAGCTTTACCACTGAGTCTGTGCATAAGCCAGGATGGCCTTTCCAGTCCATGCCGTGTTAAGGAAGTGGTTAGAGATTGCCCTCAAAGTAGGTGTGATGTCTTTCTGGAGAAGCATCTCACTTCTGACTATTGCCCAGCCACCTAAACAGGTTGCCTTAGGTCAGGCAGTGTAAACCCTCTCTGTCCTGTGCCGTGAGTGGCTTCTGCAGGCTCACAGTAACTCTGTGCCAGACTTGGATCTCCCAAGCACTGGTACAAACGTTTTCCCACCCCACTGAACATGTTCGTTGCAGTCCTGGCACGTAGCCTGCCTGCGAGTATTCCTTTGGCTGCTCTCACTCTGCTCGTCACACCTGATCTTCCCTGAACTGTAACCGAACGCGTTTCACACCAGGTCTGCACCAGGGGTGTTGACCTTTCCATCCTCATGTGGTTCAGAAATGCCTTCCTGCCTGGTGCCATACTCCTGTGCGAGCTCACGCAACTTTGTTCACACTTCAATAGGGGATGCTGAGTGTGGCCAAGGGACACGGATTAGAACCTGGCCCCAGCCAGGGCAGAAATAATCCTGGCTCCACATTACTGCACCAAGGAAGATCTCTGGCTCTGAGTTAATGAACCATAAATTCTAGCTTAATGAGTTTTATACTGAGGAGAATAATTAATGTAATTAGTCCTGATATGAAAATGATGGTACTTGAGCCGGGATTACAAGGGGGAGGGGTGGATCTGGGAGTGGGAGGATGCTTGGAGAAAGTTCATTTCGTTCTGTGGTGGTGTTCACCCAGAGGAACAGGCTGGATGCATTCTTGGCAGGCTTTAAAACCTCACCTCCCATCCACGATGAAGAGAAAGAAAATAGAGCATGACAGAATAGAGCAGAAAAAGAGATCAGCCATGCCTGTTTGCAGTAGAGATGTGGAATCTTTAATGCAGCTCTTTCCTGCTCTCTCCTTTAATTTGCAGCTCCCCTACTGCACTCCACACTGGTGGTGTATCGTCTGCCCTCCACAGTGCCTATTTATTGCTTCTATACAAAAAGGTCTTTAGAAAGGTGACCAGCTCCAAGGATAAAACAACAGCTCTTAACCTATACAAGTGTTTTGATACAGTTTATATATGCAGTGCACTCTAAGAGGTAGTAATACCAACATTTTACTTTTATACACACATATTCATATGTAGACTTCTATATACACACAAAGTGAGGCTGCAGGAGGTACTGTGTTCTGGGTGAGGCATTGATCATAGTACATTCAGCACTGGAGAAAGAGACCTCAAATCTCATCTTAAGTGCTGATCCTGCTTGCATATCTGATATCAGTGGGGAAATAGAAAACAAGCATGAATGGATGTGCTTCACAGCATCTCTGTCTGAATGGGCATCTATTCCACCTTATCTGTGCAGTGTCTGTGATGCTGGCCTGGGTGTTTGTGTGCCTTTTCAACTTAGATGAGCAGAGCTCTAGCTGGGCATTAGTGGGAGTCTCCATCCAAACTGCCACGCATGAGATAAATCCATATTCCTTTCCCCTGTTTAGAAAGTAGATACAGTCCTAGGGGAAGATGCCAGGATCCAGAAGTACAGGATAAACTCGTCTTTGTGCAGAGGGGCTAAATCGTTCCAAAAGATCTTTATCCAGATGCAAAGTCTCTATCCTTGTGCAGAAGACTTTTTACCCTGGGGCTGCTGGGGCTGTGCAGTCATGGGGCTATGGTGGAAATCTCCTCCACAGGAATGCTCTCCTGCCCTCTTGCTAGACAGCTGTTTTTAACCAGAGGACGCCCTTTAAAGACAGGGTTTTATTCTGTTGCCTGTTTCTCATGAGAATCCAGCTATTGCTAATCCCCGATTAAGCAGGGAGCACTTCCCACCAGATGATCACCATGTGCTGCTGGTAAGGAAGCATCCAGGACGCCAGCACTTGCACCATGATTCACGGGTGCTAGTGGAGCGTGTAATGAAGCAGGGGCAGAGATGGAGTAGGCTTGTTCCCCATGTGTTATGGATAGGGTAGAGGAGGGCTCCTCATCCCTCTCTTACAGCTCCCATGCAGCACACCAGAGTTCAGCAGAGGCTCTTGAGCAATCCCTTGCAGCAAAGGCAGCTGCAATGCCTGTGTTGTTATAAAGCAGTGTTCAATGTCTACCTGTGTGTGGAACCATATGGAATGCATGTGGAGTGCTTGCCTGCAGAAGGAAAACAGGGCACTTACATGAGAAGCGGGGTAGAGAGGAGGGGGCCCCAGGCATGACTTTACCTGCACCTTCCCTAAATAGCTGCTGGCCCAGAGAACTGGTTGTGACTCCGAATCCATTCCACCCACTTGCACTATGGGGAGGAGGCTTCCCACAAGAGTAGGAAGTAAAATGAACAAAGTGAAAGAGGCATCTCTCCTAGAGCACTCTGGCAATGGAACTATGTTTGCATTGCTCTGAGGGCAGAGCTCTAGTAGTAATGTGCACCAGGCACTGCCTTGCAGGTCACCTGAGCACTGCTCCTTTGCTTACCTTGAAGTCCCATGTCCCTGCCAGTGGTTCAGACAGTGAAGGATGCAACAAGAAAGGTGGCTTAATCTAGTCCTTTGCAGAACTCAGCCAGAGAGGAGTGTGTGTGCACATGTGTACATTTTGGGGTGTGAATGTGCAAGGGATGATGGATGCACAGTGAAGAACTCAGGAGGAAGACAGCACTGAAAGGAAGAGATCAAGCACCTCACACAAGTTTCACAGCTATGAGAGAAGTTGTGACTCTTCAGTTCATCTTTATTTGAGTTCTGTGATCAGTCTTTTTCCATCTGCAAGAGCTCAGGTGTCAGTGCCACCAACATACGAAGCCGAAATGATGACATTTCATCCCAGTAACAGGAAGAATGGCTTCATGTCTCGCACCAGTCAGACATGGGAATAGAGCACCAATTTCTCCCATATACTGCGAGCCCACTGGATGCAGGATCACACTCCACCAGTTTCCTCTTCAACTTCTCTAGCAATCTACGCCCAGCAATGCTACTGGATGGCTCTGCTCCCGGAGAAAGGATCTTATTTGCACCATGACAGGAGAAGAACACCTCTCATTAGCATTGCTGTGGCAGGATTTCTGTGCCTGCGAGGTCACCCCAGACATGGGTAGGTAGTGTTAAGTCCATGGCAACAAGTGCAGCAAAGTCTGGAAAGAGCCATTAGGCAAACACAGTGCAACTGTATGGAAAGGGAGGGAGGAATAAGAGCCCTGACTCTGGACCATTTCTAAATGCAGCTTTATAAAACTGAAACAATGGACTTGAACCACACTGTCTCCGTCAGCAGGGGTTTTCTGCAGGGGTTTTCCCCCTTTTCCTAGGGTACAAAGGAATTTGGTGGCTTGTGGAGACTCTCTTCTGCCATTTTTTGGAGACCAATGCAGTCTTAAGGAGAAGAGAGGCGAAGAAAACCAAGACATTCCTGAGCTTAATATAGGTGCTGACATAAGTCAAACTACTGCTTGAATTTATGCTTTTCTTGCTTTGTCCCTTTCTAAGGAGGGTTGAAATCCTTTTCCTTTGATGGAAAGCACAGTAAAACCCTTTGCGGCTGTGATTCAAAGCTGCACAAGGCAACTAGTTTCTCTGTAACACTGCAGTCTGTCTCTGCCTTCCCCGTCCATATCAAAGCATCATCTCTCCAGCCACAGGTAGCACAGAAAACCACCTGCATCATGTTCCCTGCCTTGTCTGGCAAACGACCATTTTGTCTGGCTTGTTCCCTTATGTATTTGAAGATCTGACCATATCTCGCTTCTCATTTATATTCTTAGATCAGTCTGAAAGTGCACCAGGTGAAGGCTCCCAATCAAATCTACTTTAATTGCCACTGTGCAGGCAGCATCCTGCTATTGCAGGCAAGCAAATAGGAAAGTGTCTCATGGACTTTTCCTTGCTTTTTCTCCATGGTCAGTGGTGCTGGGTTGATTTTAGGATGTCAGAGACCCCTGGATTTTCCAGCACCTCATCACCTTTCCACACAGAGTGACCAAAGGCATGTTTGTCAGACTCCATGTTTCCCCTGCCAAGGTGAATGTGTTGGTTGTGGCTTCAGTTCAGTTCAGAGCATACCTCATTTCCAGCTTTGTGGTAAATAGAAAGTACCTTAAGGTATGGTGAGAGGAAAACAAGAGAGAGAAATACATTATCTGAATCAAAACACGTAGCACTTGAGTCCATTGCTGTAAGGAACGACTGGCTGAATTCTCTAGAGACTGGCAGAGGAAATGCGAATCCAAATTACTCTGAAAAGGGCTTCATCAGTCAAGACCAAAAGGATGGTATTGGAAAAGTTGTATTTGATGCTCTAAGGCTATGTCCGTACAGTGCCCTGATCCTCCGGGAATGAGAGCGCTTCATGCACTAGCACATATGAAAGCTGCTATGCCTGTCAGAGGTACTGGCCATTTCAGCTTGGCCAAGAAGCACATCAGTGCCCTTTCATCCACACCTCACCCGGGCGAGCAAAGCCAGGTCACTTAGCTGATACAACAGCCTCTCAACCCAGTGAAGAACCACCTCCCAGCAAGAAACTACCTGCCCACATGGGGTAGCCATTTCCCACCTCAGAGGCAATAACCTTGTCCTTGTGACCAGCTACCATGCTGTCTCCACAAAGCACAAAGTGGCAACGTGCACCAGGGAAGCAAGGGAAGAGGGAAGGTTGGTTCTCCAAGGGTGTGTTGTATGCCATGCAGGGATCCATGCGCATGGCGTCATCCTCATGCAGTGCTATATTGCCTAACTGAAGTATGAACATCTCTCTTATATACAGATCTATTTATTAGCCTCCAGGGAATCCCTGAGGTAGTGTGAACACGAATGTGCTTCTCTGTGGAGGAAGAGGGACAAGCAGGGTGAGTCTTGAGGCTGCTTTAGATGATGGGAACACAGAAAGTGCATAGAACAACTATAGCTGTTTAGATTTAGATATAGAAAAATAAAATGGTGCCTCAGTCCATGTGGCACAGCAGGAGCTGGGCTGGAAGCATCCAATGCAGTATTCATACCTCTTGTTATGGGGAGGGTTTCGTCTTCTTGGTAGTTTCACTTCTTATTTGTGCAGGTAGCACTGACGTGTTATTGGTGTAAGAGCAACAGGATAATGGTGCGGTCCCCATCTCTCCCTCCCACATGCACTTTGCTCAAACATCCTCATGGTTTCCAGGGTGATATTAAGTGTGCAATGTCTGCAGAATGCCAAATACCCAACCTGAGACAAAGGAAAACAAATGCCCATTCGCCAAGAAGGCATATCCCTTGTTCAGAACTGTCCCAGCCATCATCTCTTCTATGCCATACCTGGGTGAAACAGACGAAAGTTATCCTTGAAGCCAAGCTCTCAGACAGGATGTTAATTCCTTTTTCTCCTCTTCTTTGCTTTTATATACATTTAAGTGTATATCTATATTTATTTTTACTCTAATACAAGTGAACACAAATGTGATGTGGAAATGAGTTCCATTCTTTAAAACACTTTGTGATCACAGGAATATACACGTTTGCATTTACACACTCACACACATTCCAGTATCAAAAGATCTGTAGTCCCAAGACCAAGATGCTTTAGAAAAAGTTAAAAGGTCAGATTCTGCTCTTGCCTTTTATCCTTCATTAAGAGCAAGAGGATTACCTGAAATTGTGGTTTATTCTTTATATTCTGCCTGAGTTCATTCTGAAATTCCAATCAACAGATGCAAGGAAGAGAGGGGGAAATGCTAGTGGGGGGTCACATTAGGCTTTGAAAAGGAAAATTAGAGAGAATGTTTTCCTTCCTATATTTTTTTTCCCTTTGGGTTTTGGGTTATAAGATGGTTATTTAAAGGATGCTTTCTCCAAATGCATTGGCTTCAAAATATATCCCTATGCCATCTGGATTTAAAAGAGCCAATCCAAGATATTGGGAGTGGGAGCAAAAGGGAAAAGGGAGAGAAACGAAACCCCTAAACGAAGACCCTTTCTCTATTCTTAGGTTGGTTTTGAGCATCTTTCATTATAAGCATCTTATTATTTGGTTCAGCAATCTTGGCTATTTAGCTCTTCACAACAGGGATTTCCTATCCCCACTGCCAAGGGGAAAACAAATTTCTGCAAAGGAGGGGGAAAAGCCCTGCTACAGCCTCAGGTTTAGCACTGGCTGTGCTGTAAAACTTCACAAGAGCTGAAACAAGGGCTGTGGAGAGTCCACACCCAGCTACTCTGGTGCAAACAGTGCAGAGATTGGCACAAGGGAACCTACGGACATTTAATCAGGTTGGGCACACCCCATCCAACACTGAGCAGCTGTCACCCACATACACATGCACGCATAGAGCTAGCTTGATACAGGAGGGCCAGGATGAGAAAAGAAAGATGCAAGTACTGAATGAGATGTGGGCAATGGCAGAGTGTTCCCTTGAGCATAAGCAAGCCAGGCAGATACTTAACCTAACCATGTCAATTACAATCACACCCAAATTTCAAATTCCATAAATAAAATAAGCAATGGTGAAGGAGGGATCTAAAAGGCCTTGGTTGTTGAGCGACTGGGCCAGGAGAAGTGAGAAACATGAGCTTCTTCATTTTGCAGTGCTGATGCTTTAAACATACTGTTCCTTAGGACAGATGTAAGGAGCCCGGGAACCAGGAGGTGGGCAGCAGAAGGAGATATCAGAATGATGAGGATAAAGATCTTGTGGAAGATCTGACATAGGGGTATAAACGCGAGGGATCTTCTCCAGATATCGATCTTCATGTGAGTAACAGCGGGTCAGGTAATCACTCGCATTCGATATCTCTGAGTGACACTTTCCAAAGTTCTGTAAGTAGAGACAAAAGTCAATGGGTGAAAACTCTGGCACCAGCGGCCATGAAACATACAACTCTTCATTTCCTTGCTGAGACACACATAGAACAAGATGGAAAGTTAAACAGTTTTGCTTACTGCTTCAGAAAACAGAAACCCAGGTGATAAATCCTCACATTCCCAAATCATCGTCTCACGTCCTGAAATATCCATCCTGCTGATGAATATGGATAGATTTTGTGTGGTTTGCCCCTTGTCTGTAAATGTACAAATGCCTCCGTACAAAATAAGCACTTGGCCAAGCAAGGACAGTTTCTTTTCAATCTTCCTAACTCTTTCACAGCTGAGCTTTGAAAAAGCAGTGCTTGTATGCATCATTAATCTGATTCAGGCTCATGTTCTTTTATTTAAAGGGCACATGTATCTGACCAGGGACTTTGGAGACAAAACAGGTTACAGTGTGTGATGTTTACCTAGTAGATAGGAGCGCATGTGCTAAGCTTTACCTGTGTGAGCAATCCCACTAAAAGCCTTGGGGCCAGTTTTGTAAGTCAAATCAACTACAGAGAATGTAAAGCGCTCTCAAGATTGAGGCTGCTCTGTGGTCCCACGATTTTCCCTCTGATGGAGTGCATTCTTATGGATGCTTTGCAAAATCTGAGTCATCTTCCTTAAGTACCAAATGAAATGAACCCCCCTCGGAGTCCAAAATGCTTGGATTTCCATTGAGGAGATTTTGCAGAGGCATGGCAAGCAACACTGATGAAAGATTGCTTGCTCGAGTGCAAATATTGCAGAGACCCTTTTTCTCCATGCAAACAGCAGCAACAGGAGCAGCCCCCGTGTAAGCTCAGAGGGGCGCAGAGGTTTCCTATAGCCCAGGACTCCAGCTCCCCAGAGGGTGGCAGCAGATGGGAAGGATTCCTACGTGCTCCACATCCTTCACTCCGGTTTGGAGCCCTACAAGATGACCCAAGCAGGAGGGACATCTAGCGAGGACAGTGCTTTTGGTCTTTAAAATCAACCCACATTCAGTTGCTCTCGCTAAGGGCTAATCTGTTCTCTAAGAGAGAGCAAATGCACTAGCTACACCTTTTATGCCTGTGGTTTGAACGGGGGCTGGTTGAAGCAAGCAACTTGCCCTTGAGTCCTTCCTTGCTCTCTTTCAAAATACCAGGAACAGTCAGTTTAGTGGAAAGGATAAGGATGTGACCCTCAGGAGAAAATGCCTGAAGGAACAGAACAATCTACTCTGCTCATGTGCTGCCAGTTCCTGGATAAATATTTCACCAGGGTGCTTAAAAAATCTGATAGAAAATGAAGTGTCGACAATCATTTATTGATGGTCCAGACTGCTTGAGGAGGCAACAAGCAAGCTGGAGGGCTGCACAGTTAGCGCAATGTCAGGAACAGCCTCACTAAGAGCAGTGAAGGCTGATAAAGGCTGGAAAGTTTGTTTAAGCACCAGGAAAACTGCAGCAATGCTAAGGCCAATATGATTTGTATTTCCCTTTCCTTGGCAAAACTCAATATGCCATCACTGAAGCTGCTAAAAGTCAGTGATCTTTACCTGGCTGCATAATGAAGCACAAAAGGCTCTTGGCCCTTTCTGTTTAGAACTGCTGCATGGGTATCTGGAATTTAGGTGGGCCATTCCCACAGCTACCTCCTGAGGGTTTTATCCACTTCTGGCTTTTAAATGCAAAGTGAACATGGAGAGGTGCCGTGCAGCATTATAGCTGTTAAACCGGAGGAACCCAAGCCAGGGCACATGAGGATGCTTCACTAACTTTACCTTAACCTCTACAATCTCTTCCTGCTGCTTTAGGACACCCTTCCAAGTGGCAGCTATATTTACACAGGAAGTTTAGGCCTCTACAGAGTCAGATTTATGGTGTACGCATACAACCCTGTGGCTAGAAAACTAGGTAATTTGCGGCAACACATACTTCAAGCCTGGAGACAGTTATCTTCATACAAATGCTATAGCATAACAGGGATTCATACAATAAGGGAAGCAGAGAACAAAGAACAGCTGTTTGCTATTCTTCTGATTGAGCCAGCTGATAAAAAGGGATAAAGAGAGGTTAACAGGTTAGGGAGAGTGTTGGCTAGCAGAGAGTGGGCAAATGGTTTCTCTATGCTTAGTCTATTCTTAAGGAGTCTCAAACACAACAGAGCTTCTTTCCATGCCTGCAAGGGGGAAAAATTATTAGCAGTGCTCTCCTCCTGCATTATTATAGAGGTAAGTCATTAACTGATTGCTCAGCTACCTGGATAAAACTAACCTGAAAGGGAAGTTGTCTTAATGATTGAAACTTAGATGTAGCAGGCAAGAAGGGTCTTTTAGGAGGGCTAGCAATCTTTTACCAATTAAATGGTAGGGTGGTTTTTGAGCATGCAACAGAAAAGCATAGGGCTTCATACTAGTATATGCACTCAAAATGTCTAATAGGCAGGAAGGATCCTGAGTTAACATAAGTAGATAACCTGTGTAAATTGAGTTGGGTATTAGCATCTACCACTGAAAGAAGCAGAAGGGGTCGTGAGATACTATTTCATGGGCTGCCTATTGATGATATATTGTGTTAGTAAAGCATATTTCTTTTTGTTTATCAGTTAACTTGGGCGTAAAACAAGCATCTATGAAGTAGGACTAGAGCAAATAAGTGATGTCTTATCGGTACTTCAGTTTGGCCAGGTGAGTATGAACAAGTTCTTTTCATTCTTCACTCTGCATGGATTGGAGTGGGGCCATAGCAAGGAAGCTGGAGAACACCAGCATCGAGGTCAAAGAAAGAGGCTTCCCTGTCTCTTTTCACCTGTCTGCAGCATGTGAAGCCAGGAGCCACATTGCTTCATCTGCTCCCTGATCTCATTTCTAACTAGAAAAAGTGAAGAGAGCAAGATCAGCCTGATGTTTTTCAACATATTTAGCAGCTGGTGCCCTTTGACTTCCCTCCTCATTCCCACTGTGACTTTTCCCAAATCTAATTTATCTTCAACAAAGTTTGAAATTAAATTAGGGATAATGAACTAATTAAATTGAACTGGCACACAATTCTGCCACCTTCTCCCACTTGTCTTTGTTTCCAGCATGATTCCATACAATTCTTCATTATCTGGGTTACATCCTCCCCTCTCAGTTTTATTTTCAAGAGCTTGATTAAAGGGGATGTCAGTAATCTATCCATTTCAGACAGCCTGGTAGATTAGCTTTAAACAGTCTTTATTTGATTGAATTACCTTTCATTTCTGCCATGACTTACTCTCAGCCCCTCTCCATCCCCTCTACGCTTTTCTTCTCTATCTCTTTGGTAAACCTAGGTGTGCTGCAGACACCTTTCCCTGTGATCTGACCATATCCTGTACCTTTAATCATCCCAAAATAATGAGTTCTTGCTGGTCCAAATGTGAAAAACTCCTTCTGAGGGTCCTGAGGATTCCTCTGCTATAGTTCCAGGGAAATCTGAAGACTCTGGCAACATGTGAGAGTTAGAAAGGTACCGCTACAGGGAACTGGGTTTCTGTTGTTGCTCAAAAGCTCAAGAGCCAATTAATGACCTCTCATGCAGTTTAAACTTGTCTTTAGTCTTGTGGCATGGCTCACAAACAGAAGTAGGCTGTTTTTTCTCTGCTTGGCCGAATTCAAGGCAAACACAGTGCACGTTCATGTGCTGATCTGATGTATCAGCTTGTTCCCTGCCTGGGAAAAATCCCTGCTGTTCAAAAGTATTCAGACTTTGGGCTGCCACTATCCTGACCCTCTCCATGAGTTGCTTTTGAATTCTGGGATGCAGCACAGGCTGATGGACAGAAAGAAGCAGTTCTGTTGAGTGACAGCAACTGAAGGCAGTTGTCACAGTGTGGACCAGTCCATGGAAAGGATGTAGGTGCTGGAAGATAGAAAACATAATGGGAACCAAAAATAAGAAGCAGTTAAGTGTGGTGCTGGGAGCCTCACATCCTCCTTGAATAATCATTGTCTGGAGTGAAGAATAAACATCAGCGTATCAGGGATGAGCAGGATCCAGTGGCCCTGAGCTTGCTTTTAGGAGCGTCCTTTTTGTTTGTGAGGACAAAACAGAGAGCAAGTGGGACAGAGGGGCTCACCCCTGGGTTAGAGAAAAAGACAAGGTGTGAGGAAGGCTGAAATCCCCAAAATATAGGGCAAGGACCTATGATGAGCAATGCACCCACAGACGCATGCAAGTGTTACACAGAAAACTTGCTCGTAAAGTTGCATTCCTTCTTACAGCATGCTTTGAACCTTCTCTTGCTGTCTACAGTACGTACCTGTTGTGCATTCCTATAGGATCTTAGACCAACAATAATCTTAAACGTTTCCCTCCTTGCTGTTTCTCTCCTGAGTCCTCCTGTCTACCCCTTTTGGAGTCAAAGGGTACAAATGGGAAACTAGCTATGAGCCACCTTAGCTCTTTGCTTTATTTCCCCTGAAAATGGGGCTACTGACCTGGGTGTTGCTAGGAAGGAAGTGTGTTTACTGGGAACTGAGTCAGGTCTGCTACATTTGATGGTTAAGAAATCATTTAAAAAGCCTAAAAACATCTCCCTGCTCTGTGGTGTGTCTGAGAAGGGCGGTTTTGTGGCGGTGAGATTACACCTTCAAAGCACCATATGACTGGCTTTATTTTTACTTCAGAGAAACTGGGAGGATTTCCCAATTTGGATTTGGAGGATTACTGTCCTTTTGCTGACAATAAAATCTCCCACCCCAGGGAGGACAAAGCGAGACCTCCCAAGATGGATTAGAGAGCGCTTGTCTTGTTACAGGAGGAATGGTCCTCCAGTGCAGGCCAAGAAACTGGTGGGAATTGGAGGTGCTGCTTCCAACCACATCTTGCTCTGGGCTGACATTTCCATCCTCTCTCTGTATGCAAGAGGCTGGTGCTGCTGCTGCCTGGGAGCTCTCAGCACCTCTCTCCAGTGACAAACAGATCCCACAACCAGATGGAGGAAAGAAAAACCAAACCAATCCAGCACTTACTGTCCACTCTCGCTCGTTACGTCTACGAAGACCTTGATCCTCATTCTGGGAGCAGGGATGGGTGAGATACCGCAAGAGAGAGAGGTTACCGTTCTGGTCCAGGCCAGGCCTGCTGCAGACACTTACCTAGGAAGGCTTTTGCTACAGCAAGGGAACTACAGGGCTGCTTCTGACACAGGAACACCAGGGACCACAGGGATAAAGGCAGACTGAGCTAACCCACTGCACATCATCTACCCTGGTCTTTGTGCTCCACCTTCACCCACCTCTTAGCATGGATGTTCCTTGCCTGCAAGGAGGCACTAATCAACATATGTCCAGTGAGACACCATTTTTTCTTCTGCACAGAGCTATTCCCCTTCTTCTCAAGGATCCAATTCCCTTGCCCTTTACCTTTTCCAAACCACCTTTCTCCATCCCCGTGCTAGTCTGTGCCTCCTATGATCTGCCCTGGGTGATATGGGAGGGGTTTGATGAGCTGCAAAGCACTTTATCTCTCCCTTTGCTTTCTTCCTCATCTCCCCATCTCTTCACTGAGTACTCCTGTGTGGCTGTAGCCCCATTAAGTCTACAGCCCCTTCCTCCCATTTAAAAGGGAGTAAAATAAAGGAGATGGAGCTGCAGTTGCCAAACTCTGGGAATACCCAGGAGGAAGGGAGAGTTATAGCCAAGGAGAGAGGGCTGCTAATGGAATTTCTTTGCCCAACAGCTCTTGGTGTAACCCAGCAAATATCTCCCAGGGGCTGAGAAAGGAAAGTTGCCCCCCTTTCAGATAGCGCCCTGCTGGCTTTAAGAGTTGAGAAAAGGGTATGATTATAGGGGAAGGTAATAAGAAGCACTGAAGACATTGCAAACACTATTCCATTTCAAAGGGTCGCTGGTAGCTAGGGATAGTCCAGAGCAACCACTTGAAGGTTTCAATGCAAGCTGAGTCCTAATCAGCCCCTGCCGCAGGACCTGAGCTTGATGACACTTAAAGCGGTCAGAAAAACATGAGAAGAGGGAACAGTGAGGTCTGGGATCCAATTTTGAGAAAGGGAGCTCCAAAGAAAATAATCTTTCTCCCTCTCTTTCAGACATTGAAACGCTCTGTCTGCACCAACCCTACACAATACAAGCTCTTTTATTTTACCATCCCTGGTTCTTCTCTGTCTGTCTCTTATTCACTGACTCTTTTAGATGCAGGAACCTTTACGTGTTCCCATATCCTCTCACATCCTCTCCCACCTTGTTCTTTCACACATGCACATATGCTCCATCTTATCTATAGTTGCTTCCATTCACACAAAGCTCCTTGTTTCATTACATTTCAGTAAGTCCCCTTTCCTTTCTCTCCTCTTGTATTTGAATAGCTTGGAAAGGCCCTATTAACATCCCCACAAGGTTTTAGGCTTCTGCACATCCCGGTATTGCTGCTCTGCTTCATGCTGTTGAGCCTTACAGAAATCCCACCCCAAGAGCTGTACCCTTCAAACCCACCTCATTCCTCCCTGTGTCTCCAGTCACACTGACTGCAGAGGGAGCAGATCCCTGTTCTGAAACGAAGCCGTGAACCCTTTCCCCTTCCCACGTGCCTTGCCTCACTGTACAAAGCAAAGGAAAACACAGCAGAGCATGCACGGGAAGCAGGACAAGGCAAAGGCATTCCTGTCAGCGCCCCCAGAAATAAGGGTAGCAAAGGGACCGGCCATTGTGGGCAGCGTGCAGGAGGTGGAAGGAGGATGAGGACAGACTCGATGCGTATGAGCCACTCCACAGAAGGGGAGGAGATGCAGGGAGGAGGCACTGACTTCAAAGAGGGCAAATGGGGAAGGCAGAGTGTGATCATGTACCTTGAGGCCAGAATCTGAGGGGAAAGGGCCTAGAGTGACATGCGCTAGCGTAAGTTGGGCTGGATAGTTGCATACTCGACTAGGTCTCCGCCAGCATGGATGGAGGTCCGAGGACTGGGTGACGAGGCCAGAGCGGAAGTGTCCAGCTCTGCATAGTGGACATCACAGTCCTTGTTGCCAGAGTTCTGGAGAGAAGAGAGCAGCAAGGCGGTGGGGACACAAGAGGGAGGAGTTGGGGTTGAAGTGGGGAGGGACAGGAGTGAGAACACAGGAGCCATGCAGAAGGTGGGGAGTGAGTGAAGGAGACAGGAGGGGGGGTGTGAAGGGTGGAGGGAGAAAGAAGAAAAGGGTGAGAGGGGGGAGGAAGAAAAAAAAACAGTTAAAAAGAGGGATGTGGGGAGGTGATGAACAGTCAGTCAGGTAAAATCCCAAACCAAAAGGTCCCAATGGCACTGCTCCATCCACCACTGAGCTGAGTGACACAGCCCAGCTTGGTAGCATCTGCCCCAAGCAGCATCTTGCTGCTCTTGTCCTCCCATGAACCTTTCTAGGATCAGCATTTTCCTTAGCTGGGGTGATTCAGTGAATTCAAACCCTATCCGATATCTGAGCTGTCAGTTTTGACACAGGAATTTGGGGTTGGTTGCGGCACACTGGATGCAAATGCAGTGTTGGGGACATGAGTGAAATTCGTGAACTCTGGGTGTCAAGAAAGAGATTCGTAGAGCCAGTGGTGTCAAAGCCATGGGTGGGTTTGCAGCAGATGCATTACCATCGGGAAGTGACACCGCTATGCAGCGTGACATTGTCATTGTAATAATGTCTAATAGATGCTAAAAGCATCCTTCTTTGCCATGAAAGTATTTATGGGTACTCCCTTATTGAGCGGGCTTATCAGCAAAAACGGCATGAATGGAATATTATCCAATTTGTCTGAGCAGGAATGATCAGACATCTTTTATGCCTTGCAAATAATAATGGTCGGAGAACCCTGAAAGGCAGAATGCCTTGGAAACTCCACTGCTTAATGGGGAAAATTAGTCACCAGGAGGAGCCCTGGTGTCAGTATTGAAGGTGGGAGGGGATACCCTGGCTACTTGCCCTATGGAGTTTCTTTAATACTAGCTTTTGGGCTTGGTTTCTCTTTCCAGCATTAGCCAATATCTTGCTAAGCCTCTCTGGGAACAGTTGTCTCTTCCAAATGGATTCGCTTTCCAGTTTCTCTCTCCACTCTCCAAAATGGCTGCATCACTTGGCAGTTATGCAAAAGGTGTTTAATTTGACAATGGTTCTCTTCTCTTTTTTTGGAAGCATCCTCAGCCACATACCAGCTGTGGCAGAGGCATTCTCAGAAGTTTATAGCTCTATAATGAGCTGCTTCAGTGCCTGTTGCTAGAAGGAGTTATTCAGTCAGTGATTATCTCTGTTGTGCTCTTCTGTGACAGCGTTTGGTTCCCTGATGGAGCCCCTCAGCCACAGGGATGAGGGGAAAGGGGAGCACTGCTGCAGTGGCATTTCCAGTATCCAGTTCCCCTGTGGTACTCAGCAAGGCTGCATGCTGGAGGACGATGAGACTTGAGGTCCCCCCTATGTCCCACCACTGGGGAGGCGACCAGACAGCAGTGACAAGCTGTTGGTGTGAAAGCTGTGTATCCTATGGCCTTTCTACTTTGTGTCTATGGATGTTTGTAAAAGTAAGTGATGCCAACTCCAGTGTGAAATCTAACCCTATGCCCTGTAGAACTTTCCCTGTGAACTTTGTATCTCAGTACCTCTTCTAGTCTCAGAGAAAGGCAGACTAAGTCTTTACCTCCTGCATTTGTATTCTGTCTGCTTTGCCTCATTTCTTTCCCAAATCATGCTTCCTTCCCACTGGAGGTGTTTTCTCCATTGATATCCCCTGCTTTCTGCCACTCTAAGGCTTGCTCCTGCTCTGTGCTGCTTGTTTGGAGCAAAAATTATTACAATATCAATAATGTGACTTGTATACAAGGCCTAGCACTGCCACATGCAAGTGCTCTGTGTAAATCATCAGCATCGGCACCCTGGTAATTGCCCTGTAAACCAAAAGGAATTATTTTGCTGTCTATACCAATGGAACTTTCCTTTCTACCTGTGCAAATGGGTATTGCTGACATGGACACCAATCATGCTTCTGCTCCTACATGCACGCGTGCTTCCACCTCTCTTGCTCATGCTCCCTCTCACACATAAGCCCACAGGATCTACATGACGCACAGGCACTGCCGTGTGCACACAGCGCACCTCTGCTTTTACACACACGCACGTGTTACTCTGTGCTCTGACACACATGGGTACCAGCACTCTGGCATGAGCAGTCTTTGTAGCTGTTACCTGAAACACGCACTTGCCTTTCCATCCCATTCACTCCTGCTTGGATGTCCTCACATAAACCACAGCTTTTAGCCTACAAGAGCTCAGAGACAAATGCTGCAAGCAACCCCATCACCCTTATGCCTACTTCTGTACCCTTAATTGTCCACTACACTATCCTTGTGTATTTCTGTGCTGTTAGCCTCATGTTATGTTTCCCACAGTTTGCAACACACAAACATACATATTCACTCACAGCCTCTGACACGGGGCCCATCCCTGCTCCTTTGTGCAGGTATCTTGCCCCTGCAGACATGCTCCAGCCTCTCCCCTTCACCTGGTCCCCTGCCAGCACACATCTGCACACATCCACATGTACCTGCACACCCTCTTTGTGCATTCCTCCTCCACTTGCCTTCGTATCTCCTGGCACCTCTCCCATTTCCCCTTCCCTCTCTCTTTGCCATCTCTAATCACTTTCTGACTCCCATTCTAGTGCTGTGAAATAGTCAACCCCAGGCAGTGGCTTTCATGCTGCCTTGTGATGAATCTGGTTCGTCCCAAATTACGAGGTTTTGCACAATTCATTGAAAGCTGAATGCACCCACCCCATTTTCCTGCAGAATCCATTCCCTTCAACTCTCATCTTCTTCACTACCCTCCCAAGCCAAATCTCCGGATGAAGTACGTGCAGAACAAGAATATCCTGCCTTTCTTTTGTGCCTTCCCCTCTAAAGGATCCCAGAACTGCATATATAGCAGAGCAGCTGCCTACATCTGCATCTGAACACAGTGGGAGAGGGGCTGTATCAAAGTGAGATTGGCAGAGAACCAGTGAAGCTGAAGGAAATGTGCTTCCCTCCTCATCCTCCAGCTGACTCAGCTCTCAGGCAAAAAGGACTGTGCAGGTCTAGCTTGCACTGGTCAGTTCCTTAGCATGCTGTTGGATGTGATTGCTGGGATTGAGCCAAGTGGGCTGGTTTTGATTTCAGTAACCACCACTACCCCTGGAGGTTCGCATGCAAGTGCTGTCCCAGCCAGACACTCCTCAGCATCCCCTCTGCAGGGGACAGAATGCATGTGACATGAACAAGAAGCCCCTGCGATGCTTTAGGGGAGATGCCTGTGAGTGGTCCTGCAGGGAGCAGGGCAAGCGCTGGCTCCTTGTACATGGGCAGCGTGATGCACACCTGGTGCTGGCTGTGGCAGTGCGTACTGCCTGTGTTATCTGGGCAGAATCCAGTAAAACCAGCACTGTTTGGCAGCAACCTCACACCCTCCTTCCCTTTGCCAGGCACGAACCTGAATAGCCTGCTGTCTGCCCAAAGGATGCAGCGATTTAGCAAGAAATGGGAGCGAGCCTCATCTTGTTCCTGCGGCAAGAAGCCAAAGCGCAGTGCGTGTACGTGATGGGGGAGCCTGATGCCACTTGGAGGGACTGCCAGCTGAGCTGACCAGAGGACAGGTCCAATGCACAGCTGGGCTAGTCCTGTGCCAAGAGTGGGCAGAGCTGTGGCTGAGTCACCCAGACACCACATCCCTACTGCACAGGGAGTTCCTTCATGGGCCAAATGAAATGAGGGCTCCACAGTCCATCACCTCTTGGCTAAAGCCATGGGTAAGGAGCAGTGAGTGCCAAGCATGGGACATAGAAATGCATCTTCTCAGACCAGAATTGAGAGCAACAAACTCGGTTCCCATGGTTACAGAGCAGCTACCCATCAGGCCCCATCTCACATCACTAACTCTGCCACTTAATTAACTGACTGCTCGTTATTTCCTGAAATGAGCTCCTCCATCCTCCTGCTTGCCAGAAATTTGGCTCTCAGATGCTCCCCACAAAGCCATCCATCTCAGTCTAGCATCCTGTGCCTCATTTAAAGCTCAGCTACCACTCGGCAAGGATTAGAAAGAGCTAAAGACAAGCCCCGGGACTGAGGGAGGACTCCAAAGGGAAGCTTTTCTTTAGGGACATCAGTCAGGTTCAGCTAGAATGAAGTAAATAGGATCACATCAACACAGCTCAGTACAGAGCTGTGCCTTTTTATTTGCAATACCCTCAGGGTCTGCCTTGCTGCAGACTTCTTCCAGCTAAAGGTCACTGGGCCCTGTCCTTCTATTATCTGCCCAGGAATATGCATTAAAGGGTCATACCAGGATGAACCGGAGGGAGGGTTATAATTAGTTAGGTTCATAAAATATTACTCTGCTATGGGCTGATATTTGTACTTGATATTCTCAGGCAAATGGATTCACATTGTTGAGACCTAGAAGCACCAATCTTGGTGCGGAGCACTGTGAATCAGCCCCCCTGGAGGAAGAATTTGAGAGAGATCTGCAGCATCTACATGGGGATCCCATGTCTCCCATGGAGGATGAGGGGAGCAGCCCTATGCCATAGGATGAGAGAGGGAAAGGATATTGTCTAAGGTCTGGGAGGAGGAAGGTTTTCTGTTTTCTCCTCAGGGGAGGACTCTCACTTTGCCTGTTTTCTACTTCCCTTGACTTTGCCCTTTGAATCTACTATTTCCTCCTTCAGCATCAGTCATTGAAAGCCAGCCTTTCCTGCATGGCTGCTAGTATCTCTCTGCTGCTGCTGCCCCACATTAGTATCTCTCTATCTGGGACTGAGCAAACCCACACAAATACAGGGGGTTTAAAGAACTGGTTGTCAACTGAGAGTCAAACATGGGCACACTCTGCCCCATGGATAATTACAGGGTGTTTTATAGAGGAATGACCTGTAAGGCACAGCTCTAGGACCTATAGAAACCAACAGCAAAGGGGGCAAGTGCTGAATTAGCATCAGTGGTACTTGAGAGGTGGGCTCAGATCAGAGTGTGGAGGTTGCCTTGCTCCAGGAGAGGATACCCCTATATTGTGCAGGCTGTTTGTTC
Organism: Psittacus erithacus; assembly: GCA_009867235.2. Classification (NCBI taxonomy): domain Eukaryota; kingdom Metazoa; phylum Chordata; class Aves; order Psittaciformes; family Psittacidae; genus Psittacus; species Psittacus erithacus. The sequence continues at coordinate 200,553 of WYDI02028914.1, forward strand.
ACCCCCATGGATAGTGGGGCTCTTTTGCTGTTTAGGGTGAGAGATCCTGTGTGAAAGGCAGTAAGGATAGGGCCAGGCAGCACTATCAGCACCCCGATCTCCTTACCAGTTTGTCAGTGTAGGGAGAGGGCTCGGTGGCTGCCATGTCATAGTATGGAGTCTGCAGAGGGAGTTTCTGGATTTCCTCCTCATGTTTCATGTTGTCTAAGTGAACAACCTATAACAGAGAAGAGAGAAGAGGGATGAGAAGTGCAAGTACTATTCTTCTGTCACAGCTCAGGGCCACATCTGCACCACCACAAGGTATTACCATGGAAGGCAGTGCATCTTACCTTCTCCCTTCCTCCAACCATATGACTCGCTTCCCATTCTCTTTCTTGCATTCTCATACCCCTCGCTACCACTCATGACATTCAGAATGATGAGCATGCTCAAAAGTCCTCATATCTGAAGACCACCTCATTTAAAACTCAATCCCCACAAAAGGAAGTAGGATCCAAATTATAGCTTTCAAATAGTGCCAATTTTGGGGAATTCTGGGCAGACAAGTCCTCACTTTCTGACCTCCAAACTTAGGCCATGGATGATTTTGCAAACCCAGTTTTCCAGCTGCGGACACTGCTTGAAGTTGGTTTTCCTTGCCAGGGGAAGGAACTTGCAGCTGGGCTAGGGAGGCATACCTGGATGTCCTCTGTAGTCAGGTGGCTTTTCATCTCCTGTTTCCTCTTTGGTGGAGGGGCAGGTTTGTGGGATGGAGGCAAGTCAATTCTGCAGATAAAGAAGTGGTTAGAGAGGAAAAGGGTCTGCTTGCTTTGGTGTACATGACGAGCTGCAACCTGCATGCACTAAAGATTTGGTTGTGTTTGTCACCAAACTGCCTATATAACCACATACATTATTGTCCGTAGCCCCTCTGTGCCCTCCTTCTCACCCCAATTGGACTTGTTAATAGAAATCAGCACTCTGTTCCTAATTCCAAGCAAATCCCCATGTCGGATTGCAGATCCTGAGGTGCAGCTGGGATACCTGTCTCCCAGCGCTGTTTTGGGATGGCTCCAAATTATCCCATGGGAGGTGGCTTATTTAATTTATAGCTGTATGATAGCAGGAAGTGTCTGGCAGTGGTCACTGCAAATCAACAGGGTAATGTCACCCCCATTTCAGGAGCTTATCTGGAATGGCAATCCCTGCCACAGGCTTCCCAGTAGGACTTTGAGTCTTCCTTGTAGACGCGCTATGCCACGCAGGCGTATTTATCCCTGACCCCAAGTCAGAGGATCAGCTTTTGCCCCAGAGCATAAGGATTGGCAGCCGTTATAATCCCAGCCTAGAGACTGTCTCTGCACATTCTGGTCACATGCATAGATGTGCCTAATCCTTTTACAAAACTTATTAAAACTGACCCACTAATTGGCTGGCTCCCCCTCCCTTCTCTCTGTACAATCTTCACCAGATCTTCTGACAGAGATGGGTGACTTTCCTTGGCAACCCAATGGATTCCAGCTTGAGATCAGAGTGTAGGGGGGAGTGGGAGGGTAAAATGGGTCCCCAAGGCTCTGTAAAGCATTGACATGATGGCTTTAAAGAAAAGAAATGCTATTACCTTTTGGAGGCTTTGGAGCAGGCTCCTCAATAGAGGCAGCACCTCTGCAGACTAGGGCACCATTGTGTTTCTGTTCTCAGCTAAAGTAGCTCTTCACTGTGCCTGTGTGGAGGGCCATTGTGGGAAGTGGATTGTCTGAATGCATCTCCAGCGTACGGCTGATGCTGTTGATGCAGTTTCACCTTGTGGTGCGATAGTTTTGTTTGTGTGCCTTTCTGTTCCTCCTCCTGCTTTCCCTGTTCTCCTCCCTCGCTCTCCAGTTATCCTCCGATGCCCTCTCTCAAATGGGATTAAATGGAGCACAAAATGTGGCCAAGATGTATCAACAATGAGGATGGGTGTTGTGGAAGATAAAAGCAACTTCTGGCCTTTGGGCTTTCCGTGCCTCCCCTATGAAGTGGGAAGGAAGGGAGGGGGTGCCCTTGTGAAAAGGCAGCTACAAGATAGAGCTTTTCAGGAAGAGGCCAGGATAAACAGTTCTGAAGAGGGCTCTGTTCATGCTGCATAGCCTGAACTTCACACTGCCCAGTTCCCTGCCTGGGATCTGTGCTGCACAGCCTAGGGCACAGCAAAGCAAGTACCTGTCTAAGAGGAGCCCCTGGGGCATCCCCTTGCCCTGCCCTCACATTGCCAGACTTCAGCTCTTCAGGCTGGCACAGCATGAACCAAACTGGAATGTGGAGTGCGTGTCACTGGATTCCTTGGGATACCCAAGGTGCTCAGGCTCTATCAGAGACCCCTCTCTGAGTCAAAGGAGAGAGCCAGGGGGTGGCAGGCAGGGAGAAATGGCAGGAAAACCAGTTTGCTGACCAGCTTTTCCTTGTGCAGGTACTGAAGGGCCCGTGGTGCTCTCTGTCTGTGGCCCAGTCCAGCCTGTAGCACCAGTGTGCTGTACTTCAAGCATGGGGCTACTTACAGGTCGTTGTCTGTTTCAGTGCGGTTCTTTTGTTGCCTCCTGTAGACAATAATTACGGTGACAGCCACGCCAATGATGAGAACTGCTGCGATGACACCTCCCACGATCCCAATAATGCCTCCTGGGGCACCCTGAGGTAGTGGCTTATCTGCAACACACAGGGAAGCACCGGAAAGAGGGTTAGGGTATGAGACAACACAAGCAATAAGGCGCTAAGAGCAAAGGTCATACTGAAACGTAGTTATCAGAGCTCAAAAGGAATAGAACTCTGTAGCTGCAATTGCAGCCCATGTGTTTCCAAGAGCTAACCACTTCCTTATTCCATTCTGCAATTTCTCCTTGGATTAGGGCCTGTTTTTCTGCTTTTGTTCTGTCCTTGGAGAAAGAAGGGCTTAGGGACTAAAGGTGCTTCCAAGATGACACCCCATGTGGTGCAGTGGGACTCATATGGACTTGCTGCTTGAGATAATAGGATCAATAACTATCCTGGAAGCCTTCTGCAGGGCCTTATCACAGTGTCTTCAGTGAAGTCCTGGCACTGTTGAAATGAGGGAGAGCTTTGCTATTCATGTAGACCTTGGAAGACCTGAGGACCAAAGCTTGGTTTATCCGTGTGGAGTACAGCTATGTACACCCCTAAATCGTACTGAAAAGAAGTCCTGCATGTAGGATTGAGGGGCGAGGGGAAGATGTATCACATCTTGCATTTCATATCCTGTTTGCCTCATGGCCAGAGAGCTCAGTGACTTAGGCCAGCACCTCAGTGGCTAACATGGACCTCATTCAAAGGAAATCTATCCCATGGGCCTGATGAGAAAGCGCTTTGAAACATATGATAAAAGGATTTAATTTGCTCTACCTTCCATCCTAATTAAACTTGAAAACTAGCTAATTGGTACTTTGTACTTACAGCTCCGGCAGTGATGAAAGAAGGAGATAATTGGAATGGAGGAAGAAGGAGGAGGAGGAGGAAAAGGAATTCAGGGGAGGGGAGCAAGACAGGGTTGAGAGAGCAAGGTGTTTTGTAGAACTTGTCTGTCACATCTAATTTTTGTACTTAATGCCCTGGCTGCTGTTAGAGACTAGATACTGGACTATACTGACCTCATTCTGCAACAGCAGGCTTTGGGTAGCATAGCGGTAGCCTGTATCTCCGCTAAACCCAAGGTCTCAAAATTACACCCACCTTACATGTGTGCATGGTTATAAAACATCCGCACACATTCCCAAGTCACACAGGACAACTTATACAGGACATTCCAGGGTGAAAATCTGTCATGTACTCCTGCCTCATATCCGTGGATTCATCACTTGCTTATCTTGAAGGCTGGGCTCCCTGAAATCACATATACCAGGTGCAATTGCAGAGCTGTGCTGCTAAGAGCCTATTCCCAGATCTCACCTCTTCACCTTTCAGATTTGCTCCTGTCATCCAGAAGTGAACTGAGATGTATAAACCTTTCCCAGGGAAAACCCCTCTCTGGTCAATACTGACAAATTGCACAGCAGAGAACTGGCATGTTTACTGTGTTGGTACAAAACACTTGAACTCCCTGCACCATGCTGTGTGAGACACTGCTACCAATGAGGCTTTTTCCCTAGGAAGTGTCTTGACACAGATCCCTCATCCCTTTCCATGCAAACCTGGTTTTTTCTTGCCTCCATCAATCAGCATCCCACACCCCACCTTTCCCTGTTCATTAATTAAGAGCTTAGAGCTGTGTGTCTTCAAGTGATGCTGCAGTCATCAGAATATGAGGCTCTGCTCCCCACCATCCTCAGCAGTGGCAGTCACTTTGCTTTCTCTTCCTTTCTTCATAAGCCACATTATCTTGTAAATAATATTTCTGCCTTGAGACAGCTCAAAGCCGTGCTCAGGCTGATGTGTTGCAATCCAAACCCCAGGACAGCATTCGAGATAGTGGCAGGGACAGCGACTGTAAAGAATCTTCCAGTCACTTTGGCTGGGGCATTTCCATGATGAATTGGCCCCTAATGGCTCTCTGGATGGCAGGTAGTGAGCAGAGAACATCAGCCTCCTGCTACAGCTGTAAATCAGTAGTGTGTATATGTGTGTAGGGGAAAGGGAAATAAATAAAGCTAAAATGAATCTCCAGGAACTTGAACAGGGCTGTGCACCAGTGGAAAGGGGCTAGGAAAATCTAAAGAGGGGAAAATGCAGCCATCAGTCTGCAGAAGAGAAATACAGGGCACTGGATAAAGAAAGTAAGGGGATGAGGAGAGGGAAAGAACAAAGGAGCACTGTGAATGCTTTGGGGTGTCTTACAGAGTACTTCCTTCTTGCCCAGCTATGGTAGGAACATTCTGGGGTAGGTACCCATCACAGCTACCTAAGATGGGGCTGTGTGGCAACGCAGTGCTTCCACAGAATGGCAAATACCAATGACACAGGCCTACAGTAACAAGCCCTGCCCTAGATGTGCAGGTGTCTTTCCTGAGGACAGGCTGAGCCCGCCTGCAGAAGTGGTGGTGACATCTTTGCAGGAATCCAGCTAGGAAGCTGTGAAAGGCAATGGGATCATTGCTGTCAATAAGAGGAAACACCAGGAGACAAGGGAGATAAATGAGAGATCATGAAAGTGCAGAGGAAGGGAGAAGAAAATGGAAGGGGTAGAGAGACACCTTCCTTTCTGCTGGCTCTTCCCTCTCTTACCCCTTTTGGGTTTGGTTTTTTCCTGTTTTAAACCTTCTTTTCATCAGCATCCCTGGCTATTTCCTCAACCTCCCCTTCCTGGGGATGAGCCGTGGCTAGCATAGTTTGGAGGACTTACCTGCAACCCAGCCTATGCCCTTCCTTCCTCTATGGGCACTGCCTCCTTAACAGGTAAAGTCAGAGGCACCAACAGGGCTTGTCTGAAGGGCAGGGGGGCTGCAAGAAAGGGTGCTGTAAGTCAAACAGGAGGAAAGCCTCAGCAGAAGATGAGAACAGGCAGATAAGGATTCAGTTACATTGACAGGGCTCTCGTGCAGCCCTGGGAAGGTGTTTGCTAGGCTTGTGAATCAGGATCAGAATAAATTGTCAGGACAGCTCAGGGGCCTTCAGACTGGAGTGGGAAAAGGCTTCGGCAATTAAGAATGCAAAGCCCCTTGCTCTGTGTCACGCTCGGATAATTTAAACTCTCCAAAAAGTTAGTGTGAAGCAGTTGGCAGTGAGCTTGGTACCAGAGAACCCAAAGGGGTTGAATGAAGAGCTCAGCCTTATCTGGATGCCTAAGGGCTGCTGGGAACTTCTCGCTCCTCCTGGAAACTGAATTAATTCGCAGTGTTACAATTAAGGAGAAAAGGAGGACACTCCACCCCCAGCCTCTTTCAGAGCAGTTGCCTTCATTACTTTGTTCTCCTGTGGCTCTTCTGGAGATAGAAGGCGCAGGAAAGGAAGAAAAGTGGTTATCCATCCATAAAGCATCCTGCCCAGTCACCCAATGGTGTGTGTGTGCATGTATGTGTCTGGGTTTCCAAAAGTAACTGGTAACAGATGCAGACCTTTCTCCCAACGAGGTCAATTAAAGCATGGTGTGAGGTGATTCACCAGTCCCCATGCTCAGTTAAATCACACCCAGAAGTTCCATGCTGCCTGTTGTTCACATTTCCCAAACAAGTGAAGAATGTCCACTAAACAAGAATGTCCGTCCTGGAGAGATGCATCGGCCACAATCACAGTGCTCAACTGATGCACAGCTTCATAGCACTGGCTGTGAAAAAACCCTTGTCCAAACAGCCGCAGGGCTCTGTCTGTATGGACAAAGCCGTGGCTCAGATTTACTGCACGCAGCCATGGTAGCATTTCAAAGCACAGAGAGAAACGGACAGAGCTGTCCACACGTGCTATGCCCACGGGGTGAAATAGTGCAGCTGCAGAGCGCAGTAGTAAATAATAATAGAGGAACAATGAAGGCTTCGGAGAACCAGCTTGCAGGAGAGCAAGAGAGATGTTCCCAAAGGGAACTTGAAGTGAGGCAAAGATGGATAAACTGGAAAGCTTCCAGAGGAGGGTATTCCAGAGCAGAGGAAATGACTCGCTCTTGGTGGAGGGTGATGTGAAGGACTTTAGGAAAGGAAAGGAAAGAAGAGACAGAGGAGTGTCTGTCACACTTTTGAAAGTAAGGTGTCTTTCCTTACAGCTGCTTGTGTGGCTGGGACATTTGCATCATGAAGCAGCCTGGCTGTTGCTGGGATCAAAGCATGCGAGCGGGATATATTACATCCCCACCAAGGGCCTGTGCCTGTATGGGATTGACTTTATGTGAACCTGGGATTGGCCAGACAATTCAGTGCTTGCTGCAGTTTGGTTCTCAAACCTTTAATGTCTTCTTCCTCTCCTGTCTGCCATGTATTCAGCTGCCCCAGGGACAGCCTGAGCCCCATCTAATTGCTGATGCACTAACCTGAATCTCCCAGGTAAATCTGGAAGCTGAGTCAGTCTCTGGGCTCAGTTCACTGCAGCTCTTTGAGCTCTGTGGCTTATTTGAGCACTCCTTTGCTCAAATAGAGCTGCACACTCTTCTTCTGTCTTTGCCTCCTCCTAACTTCAACCTGATCCCTCAGTGCTTCGTAAAAAACCAGCGTGACAGCATACACCTCTTCTGATAAGCCATTTGCTCAAAGATCTGCCTGCATCTGTAACCAATTGCGAAGCAGGCTTCCCTTTCTGTTTATCACCTCCCCACACAAAACAAATCCCCATCTATTTCAAGGCTGGCTAGCCAAGGCACTCAGCAATGTGCTGCCTCGCTCACAGGCAAGTTGCAAATCAATAGGAAGGAATCGTGATTCTTTTCTTTATGCTGGCAGCTTTGAAGCTGTTCTAACTGCCACTCCTGCTAGAGTTAATGTTACCTTGGTACTCAACTGCATCCTTGTTCGCAGGCATATACAGCTTGCATATATAAAGCAGCCTGTCCTGGTACAATGCCAGCTTAAAGTAAGCCTGTCTGTGACCTGGATTGTCACCCTGCTCCAGTGGAAGGAGTTAGCACTTGCTGGACTCTTTCTGCTGCTAAAGCTTTGAGCAAGACGCTGAGATCAGATGATGCATATTTATAATACACCCCACCTGACACATTCCAGGGAGCCTGAGACACGGCAAGTTCACAGAGCTAAATTAAACTGAGTTGAAAAGCTTGGCAGAACAAATACATCTCCAGTTTGGTTTAAAAGACAAGAGGATTGGCTGATTTGAGACACGCTCCACTAGCATACACATCCTCAGGCACAAGCTGGTTCAGAGCCTCATGAGCTTAGTAAAGGGTTAATGAAATGCTGTTCTCAGGGGATCGGAGATGTGAGCTGGTAGAGTTGATGAGTCAAAGGGTAAGATGAAGAGCAGGGCTTGCAAGTCACTGGAGGTTTTAAAGGGATCTGAAATATGAGGGAGGAGAGGGGGGATCGGTTTCTCTGGGGGCAGTTCCCTTCGCTGTGTACGTTAAATGAATCCCTCATAGGGACAGCTAAGCATCCAGAGGATAAAAGGGATTAAGAAGGAAAAGATGCTGAGCCAGTGGCCGTAGACCATGAGCGTGTGAGGCTGAAGTTCCATCCTACCCCCTCCCAGCAGCAGCATTTCCTTCATCCGTCAGAGCTGGGTCCCAAATCTTCATGCCCCTTTCCTTTTGTCCTGGCCTGAAATGGAGAGGAGAAGGGGAACACAACATCTCAGTATTCATCCAGAACCAGCTCTGCTACCAAGTGCTGCTCATCTGCTGACATATGCTGAGAGAGAAAGAAGGGGAATTAGAAAGATGGGCAAGAGGAGTGATTTGGTCAGCAAGGGTGGTTGGAAGGGTTCTCTGAACAGGAAGAGCGTCTGGGCTTCACTTGGCAAGAGCAGCCCTCCCCATCCCTGCCTCCCAGAGACTCCTCCAGCTACAAAAAGAGCTCAGGACCAATCTTGCTAACAAGAGAAGGTGCTTCTGGTTCTTCAGTGTCCCCAGGGGTAGTTAAACAAGCAACTGCTCCTGACCACTTTCTGTGTTGTCCTTCCTCTCCCTCCCACAAGCAGGAATCCCACACAACTGCCAAGCCCTCTATGAGTGACCTGATATATCCCCCCTCTAATTCTGCTCGCTTGAAGTTATGGGTATTCTCTGGGTCCCAAGTGCATTCGGAGCACGGGTATCCCACTGCCGAGGTACTAATCGCAGCATCCTTTTAAGATCCCTGCCCACTTTGCTTTCCCCTGTAATTTTTACCAGCCCGACTTAAAGACTTTGCAAACCACTTTGCCCGTCTCTGATGAGGTTTTGGGAGAGTTTGGCAGTGTGGTGTGTGGATCCAGCCCTCCGCTGGGTGCCTGCTTTGAAGAGCATGCCCAACTGCAAGCGGACTCATGGATCTGCTTGATATTAGTAGAGATTTCACACACATTCCAGCAAAGGCAATTGCTTTGCCATTCACCAAGGGTGGAGGCATCTCAGCTCTCTCCAGTAATGACCAGCTTTCTCCCTTTCCTCTCCTGCAGGAGAAGCAGCAGAGTCATCCTTGGTTAAGTAGCATCTGGTTAAGTAGCTGCTGGCTGCAAAAGCATGTCTGGAATGTGGCTTTAACCCCTGGTGACCTTCCCTTGCAAATGCTTCCCAGTGGCCACTAAAGAGGCTGGGGTTTGGATAGCAGCAATAGGAGCAGTGTGTTAACCCCATGGGATGCAGCAGAGAGGAGGAGTGACCCTTGCAGCTCCCCTGCAGACACCTCTTACTGAGTTGGTTTTTCTTCCACTCCTAGAGCAAAGGTGTTAAACAGCACCTGGAAACATGCTTTGGGAGCTTAGGAAGGAAGGCCTGTTCTCTGTGTGAAAGGACAGAGCTTAGCAAAGACATCACTGCAACAGAAAGGCCAGATGTTCAGAGGGTGCAGCAGCAAGCAGTCATTTGCAGCAGTGTCCACCCTTAGAAGCTGAGATCCTCTGTGCACATCCTTGTGCTTTCCACTCAGCCAAACAATGTCTACATTAGCTCCAGATTCTGGGATGTCCCTGTCTCTCCATGCCACTCAATGGCTCTAGCAAACAGGGGCCAGACATGACTTTGTTTCTAACCCATCTATCCAAACCCAGGACAAGCCCTGCCCTCTCTCCATCCTGCTTGTCCATCTCCACAGATCTCCCTGCCTTGCCAGAACCAGGGGCTTCACAGCTCAATGCAGCAGTATGGAGAGTGCCCAAACCTGTTTTGGGTGAGAAGATGGGCCCCGGAGAAGATGGAAAAGGTTATCTGACATTTCTTCTGCCTCCCAGCCCTTAATTTCAGTTCTGCTTCATTTCCTTGCAACTCAGCAAAGTAATGAACAATCAAATCCCTTCAGTAGTTTATTTCTTCTGCTGTACAGTTTCAAGGAGGTGATGACACTTTAAATTGCCTCTCCTGGAGGAGGAAGGGGCCAGATCCTGAGCCCCATTACACCACAGGGTGTCTCTCTTGATCTTAGCAGCCTGCCCAGAGCACAGTGTGGTCCCAAATCTATGTTTAGTCAGAGATTCAGCCTTGCTCCCTTGATGAGCCCATTAAGGTCATGCTATTACAAGCAGCCACCAGATGAATTGTGTCAGATAGAAGGTACAGGGACTGCAGCTCAGACGCTCATCATTTGCGTTAATAGAGTTAATTTGCTCCACAATCTTCAGCAGCACTCCTGGGAACGTCTCACTCTGCTTGGCCGTGTGCCCTGGGTCATATTTGTCTCCTGTTGCCTCCTGGATGCTTACAGCACAGGGCAGCTGTGTCTTGGATGTCCCCAAAGGATGAGATCAGTTCCATGTTTGCATCTATGCAGAGAGAGGTGCAAACACAGGGTATGTGCGGCAGGGCAAGGAGGAACTGCTCTGCTTCTGTGTCATCTGGCCAGAAGTGCATGAACAGTTGTGCAAATGGGAACGTGAACAGGGCTACAGTTCTCTTACCTCCCCTGGTAACTGCTCCCCACATGCATCTTCCTGACCAGGGCTGCTGAGGGTGAGATCTGCTTCTCCCAAGCCAGGGCTGTAACTGTGCCTGCACTGATTTAGCAATAACATCCCTGGCTGCCTCTGTTCAATCCTGCTCCAGAAGAGAGACAATGAGGCAGAAAGCAACTCAGACTTGATGCTTCTGACCCTTTTCCTGTTTTCTCCCTTCTGTTAATAGCAATGGAAACTCCTAACACACCTTCCTTGCTAACTTCTCAAACATCTTGCAAGCTCCACGGGACAGGCTCTGCCTTAGCGTGGAATTTAAACCAATATTTAGCCATGTAGACTTATTCAGCCAGGTACTTCTCAGCTGGCACATGGGGAACTTCCCTCATGTCCAATATAGATCAAATAGAAAAGCTGGAAAGAAAGCGATAAGTCAGTATGAAAGAGGAGCTGTGAAGGACAGGCGATGGATACAAAAGCGAGGGTTACTCTGGGGAATACAACAGGGACAAACAAAATCTCTGCAGTGCTCTATAGCCACTTTACCAGATGGATATGGTCAAGAGGGCAGTAATGATTCAGAAAAGGCAGGAGATTTGAATAACTATTCATGATCTCTCTCTGGAGACCAACAGCCATTTGTCTGCTGCTTCTAAGATGACAAAACAATTGCCGCATGTTTGAGGATGACAAGACTGAGGAGCTTGCTGGACGCCAGCTCCTTGGATACTCCGCTCACTATAAGCAAACAGAAGGTTGAAAGTCTTAGCTGAGAAGATCCCTAACTGAGTGCAGTTAGTTTTTACTGTATGTTGAAACAGTTGAATCTAGAAGGTTAAATTCTAGCAGGCTGGAAGAGGACACAGAGAATGCCATAGGTTGATTTGCTGGCATCAAAGAAAAAAGCCAACACAGGTTCCAGTTAATAAGGAATTAATAAAAGACAGGAATAGAATCAATGCCAATTTACCTGGTTCATGGGAAATAGCTCTTGTCAGTCAAGCACGATGTCATCTTTTGCCTACTAAACCAGTCATCCTGTCAACGTAAGCGTTGAGGTGAAATGGGAAATAGATTGAGACTGGCTAGCTGACAGGTCTCTGAAGGAGTTGTCAAGAGGGAATCACTGTCAGCGGGCACATTTCTAACAGTCTGCAAGGAGGGGTGGTGGTTCTGATGCCTCTCAATGCTTTCATAGGGCTGGTGGAAGTAATGACCACCTCAGTGCCTTAACAATCCCTGGAGGAGACAGAGGTTGGTGGGTTTGTACAGAAGACCATTAATACACTCAGGACATTGTAATTCAGCCATTGAAACACTCTGCGAAGGGGAGTGAGAAGGGAAGAATGCAGAAGATGCCGGTGTAGAGCTTTCCAGTAAGTGTATTGAAACTGGACATTAAGCAATGCTCCTTTACACCTCCCTGGCAAGAAAGAATCCGGTGCCAACCTGCAGCAGAGAAACAGGGGAACAAGCAGGAGCTGAACACGGAATCTCAGAGGCTGCCAGCACCTATCAGTCACAAGGTGATGCTGTAAACCACAGACAAACGTTCCTCGTCTCTACATCTCTTTCTCCCCGCCCCAATCCTCTGCTGTGTGGCAGCTTTTTTGGCTCCTCAGTCAGCTGAATGCTGAGAGAGGGGACGGGACCCCCTCTCTGACACAGGGAATGTTATTGGCTTTGAGGAAAGAGCATCCTATAGAGGGGAGAAGGGTCTCAAAGCCTCTGTGGATGGTGCAGAGCTCCCTGCACACATTCCCCCGTGCAGGGACCGGCTTCACACATCCTCCTCTTCAGCTCCCCCTATTCTGTTGCTCAGGTAACACTTTCAAGGCAGGTCCTCCAAGGAAATTTTTAGGTCAGTTATAATTGGGAAACCTCGTGTGGAGCTATAAAACATCAGTTAATATGCTGGAACTATCTAGTTAAATGCCAATTATAAAACCCCATAAGCTCCTCGACTCAAATATATTAATAACATAATTAGACATTTATTGCTTATGCAAATTAAAAGTTAAGTTAATCGGACATCAACGAAACCCCAGGAAGTGACCATTTAAGTAACTAATTTCTATTTAATTATGATTTCTTCCTATTATAAAGCCCCCATGCCATTATTTCTCGACTGCTCCGCAGTGTTTACTCTATCCATTCAGACTTAGCATTCCCACTCTGGTATCCATTCATAATGCCAGACAGCTGCAGCATTCATATCAACAGCCATAGACCTCGTATAGCTGGCAGCAGCTGGACTGGCTGCCCGTCCTACCCGTTGCTCCTTCTCCTACCTCCTTCTGGCCTAAGTTATTAGGAAAGGCACAGCCAGTATTAAATGTCCTCCAGGTTCTGTAGATTAATGGGGGGTAGAGGATGAGGTATGCACCAGCCCCATGGAAAAGCACCTGCTGGGGATGGTGACAGTGCGCATATGTTTGTACATATCCCATAGGCAGAAGTGTGCTCTCACGAGCAAGATAAGGATTTAGTTCTCCTAAGTCCACCCCTGAGCCTTCTCCTCTGGTTCCCTGCACACCTTCTCTGAATTCATTTCACTTCTTTGTATCACTGCTCCCCCCAGGGAAAGGGCTCAAATGATGGACCTCAGGGGCTGAGTGTTTCATGATCAGATCAGCTCCATGGGCGGACAAAACTGTGTGCCAGCAGAAAGCTACTGTTCATTATGACTGTAAGGCAGTAATTGAAAGGGCTGGGAGCTACAGCAGGACAATAAGATGAGGCTGGGAGATGGAAAATGAAGCGGTTTGTTCCTTGAGGGATGGAGACATTTCCCCTGGTGAGCGGAGGCTGTGCAGCCAAGGCCATATGGATGGACTCCCTCCCTCCAAGCAACAGGCAATCAGTTAAACCTGACAGGTGTGAAGTTGGCAATTTTCTCTTCAAAACAGTGAGATAAACAGGCTGCCAGAAGCTCCAGAGGAGCAGAGAGATAAGGGACGAATGGAAACATCCAGGTGCCCTCTCTCCATGGGGCTAGCGGGGGGCTCACAGGCAGATGGATGGAGGAAAGTGTTCACTTTCAAAGGTCCAGATACACCAGGGGCTCGGGTGCAAGGCTAGAAAAAGGCTTGGCACACATGAAAGAGAGAAACCCTTTCCTCCCACAGCTCCTCAAAGGGCGCTCCCTTTGATCTCTTCAGATTTGATCCCTATTAATCTCCCGGGATTTAGCCAGCACCCAACTGATCTCCCCGGCAAACTATGGGACAATGCTTTCTGCGAAGAGCATTCAGTGCCCCTTTGCATGCATTTTCTTCTGGTTCAGACAGAAACCTCTGCCTGTTTCCTACGAGGATCTGGGTTTGGTTCAGCAGTTGTGAAACCTACAGAGGAGGGGTTGTCCCTAACTCACCTTGCGCTGGGCTTAGTCAGATGAGGTGAAGGGAGCAGCTCCAATGGCTGGGATCCATCAATCACTGCCTTTCAGTAACTCGGCCCCTGAGGTGTGATACAACATTTGTAACCTACATTTTAATAGCGGGCACATTTATCTCGCTGTGCCCTTGCTTTGCCTGCACTGCCATGCCTGTGCAACACACATCCAGTCGAGTTTTTAACAGGCTGATCCTCGTTCTGTTCATCATCTGGCAAATCCTATGTAAGAGAGAGAGCCTGCGTCTAAACACATCGGGGAAGGCTGTGAAATGCATTGTTTGGAGGAGGAATGAAGCAGCCCCCCTTGCCTTCTGCCAGGCACCACTGAGAGCATCAACAGTGTCACAGGTCCCCCAGCTGGAATACATTTGCATAAAGCAATTTCCTCTAACAAATACGTTCACACAAGTCAAACTCAAGATTGCAAACACTCCGAAACCATGAAAACAACCTCATCATCCATATTTGTTGCTACAAGTGATTCACCCAGCTCTGCTCTATGCCGACAAGTTTCCCCCAGTTCCACTTTTCCAGCACTAGCTCGAAGAGATTTAATGGTATGTGTGACCTTGAGTGCTTTGCCTTGAAGTGAAGCACAGATTGCCTCTTACCTCACAACGAAGTTTGGACTGATGGTGACATATTTCTGCACTGAGGGTCTGTGACCTGACCTGTCTCCAGTGCCCCTCGTGCTCCCCCCCCTGCATAGCCAGCCTGGTTTAACATCTCCCAGTTACACCCCCTTTCTCTCTGTCTGTTGCAGCCCTTTGTGCTTCTGGTTCTGAGCCTGCCATGAATGTGGGTTTGGGTGTTGTGCAAGACATTAATCCCAGTATGGGAGGGACATCTTCCCAGGAGCCAGCGCTCAAGGATATCGGGCAGGTTGCCCGCTAATTCCCTGATTACACTGGACTGTATCTCACTTTCACTCACTATGTCACATTCACTTAGGTCACATTCATTTGCATGGGTGGAAATAAGCATAGCTCCATTATAGGCAGAAAAGTTGAATACGCTCGCACCACAGGCTCTGTACCTTCACCACAAACATTTCAGCCCTGAATTCCATGTACATCTCCCAGGTCCAGGGAGGTAAATCTTGTGGCATTTGCTCTGGTTCAGACTGGCTCTCTGCTGCTGGACCACGCTCAGCAGTGGGCAAACATCCTATGAGCAAACACAAGCTTCTTGTTCATCTCCTCCTGCCCTGATCCAGCTCCTCCCCTGACTCTGCTGGCACCTCTGCTGATTGTCAGGGCTCTGAAGTTGCTTTTGGGGCCAGCAGCGCTCGCCTGCAGAGATGTGGCTTTCAGAAGGGATCCAAGCCACGCTGCCATTTTTCCATGGGCTACATGCATTGCTGGCATTCCCGCCCCCAACGTGTTTCTGTTTTGTTCCAGAGAAACACAATACTTAGGGGCACTGCATGGGAGTAAGTTCCCGCTGTGTTCAGCTCTCTGCAACCTGAGCTGCTGAGAAGAGGCCCCATGCAATGGGTTTTATCCATCATCGCTTAACTGTAAGACATGG
Organism: Psittacus erithacus; assembly: GCA_009867235.2. Taxonomy (NCBI): domain Eukaryota; kingdom Metazoa; phylum Chordata; class Aves; order Psittaciformes; family Psittacidae; genus Psittacus; species Psittacus erithacus. The sequence continues at coordinate 215,904 of WYDI02028914.1, forward strand.
CCTGGGAAATCAGCACAGCATTTCCCAGGGGCTCATCACAGTAGGACCATGGGCAAAGACAGCCCCTCCTATCCTTCTTTCCATCCAAGAGCCCCATCCCAGCTCTCCGGTGTTCCTTTTCTTTCTCCTTTATTTCCCTACCCCCAAACTTGGCTGATGTGGATGAGCCAGCTGCTGGGGATCCAGCTCTATAGATTCCTGCCCCTCTGCATCTCTGTCATGGTTGGTCCTAGGGCGACTGACCTGAACCGCTGCACCTGAAGCAAAGCTACACTCCCAGCATCTTGTCATGACTAAGAGGAGCTGCAGACAGGGGAAAAAGAGAGGAGTAAAATATGTGGGCATATAGATACAGGGCAGATAGTGGTCACAACTCCCTTGGCCACGCTGAAGCCTGATAACAAGAGTGTTCCTGGCTTTCTCTCTCTCTGCATCTCAGGAGAGGCTCCCCAAGGTTTTATCTTTAACCCCTTCCAAAGTGAGGTTCCCGCTGTCCTGTCTCAGCAGAAAGGCTGAGCACTGGTCCCTTTAGTGGCATGGGGTTTTGAGGGAGCCTGTCTGCCAAGCAGCACACAATGCACTGAACATCAGGCCTTCTATCAGAGCCTCCTGCTGCTCTGGCTCACGCTCCATGCCTGCTTTGCTGCTGACAGGGAACGAAGAGTCTGCACCAAACCACTCCTTTCCAGCCTAATCCTGAACGCTTTCTGCTCCATCCAGCTCATCTCTTCACAATGGAGACCAGTTCAGTTCAGTTCAGATCTGGGTCAGGATCCCTCTCTCTGTGATGGGTCTGCTGGGGTTTGGATCAGACCTCCAGCAAACCATTCACGTGCTGAAGTTGGGTGCAAAATTCCTTTCCCAGGGAGTATTCTGCCTTCTAGGCCAGAGCCATGGCAAAATGCCTGTTGATATCAGCACAAGGAAGAACATGGACATTTTCTCTCATCTCTTGCTTGCTTTGTCTCTCCCTCCCTTGCAAAAGTCTGGATCTTGCAGAGTTGTCTGCCTTGATCTTTGGGAACAAGGTTTTCTTTGTAGCGTATATTCACAGTCAGGAGGCTGAAAAGAAAGGGGAAAGGCAAACTGTTCTTCCCAATGCAGAGATCAGTAACGGAGATGCAGGGATGCAGTCTGACTGATCTTGCCTCCCAATGGACCTTTAGCATCCCTATAGCATTTCAATGCTTTCGATGCGCTATAGGAATACCCTACTGTGTCAAATCAAAGGTTGGCCTGGCCCAGGATCCTGGCCCTGACTGCACCTAATTAAAAGTGCCTAAAGAAAATGTAAGAAGAGAGCAAATGTGTATTGACATATTTCCAATAGCCTGTCCCATCTGCTATAGCTAACAGCAACTTAAGACCTTCCTAAGCTAGAGACAGTGTCATAACTGTTAATAGCTTTTGATGGGTTTTTCTTCCCTAGGTTCTTCTAGGGAAGAACTCTTTCAGCTCAGGTTCACTTTACACATCAGCAGCATCATTTAACAAGGAATTTCAATGTTTATATTGATAAGGGGAAACGCTCCCACCCCCTTTTGTCTGTCTTGAATCTGCTGTGAAGAATTCCACTTAATACAACCTGTGTCAGTGGCAAACCCCATCATTCCCTGTCCGCCTTCTCCAGGCCACTCACTGTCTGGCACATCTCCTAATCCTCACCCTTGAGCCTCCATCTGCAAGCAACTCCCACTGCACAATGCCACATATCATGGGAACAGCCCTAGGTCATTGGAAAGCAGATGCCATTTCTGCTACTGTGACTCTCCTTGCAGCTTCGGTCCCAGGCTGCGAATCGACGCAGTCACAGATGCACAAAGAAAAGGAGAATGTCTCTTTTTCTTTTAAAATTCTTTATTTATAAAAAAGTACATTTTTTTTTTTTTCCACAGCTGAGCCACTATTGGGTTTTATACAAGTAAAAGGAAGGGTGATGCAACACCCTGCCCACACAAATTATAACCATGAAAATGCCTCCCTGGACCCCAAACAAACAAATTACAAAGGATGGAAAACGAAACGAAACAAAACCCAAACAAAAATCATAAAAGTCCATGACATTATTATTATTATTTTTATTTTTTCTTTTTTACAAAAGCACTTACAACACAGATTACAAAAAAAAAAGAAAGAAGTGGGGTTGGGGTTGTTTTGTCTGTCTGTAGTCTTTATTCCACACTTTAATTACAGCAAGAGGAGGAAGAAAGAGAGATAAAATCACTGCAGTTAAGGAATTATGTTTAAAAAACAGAAAGGCAAAAGAAAATTAAAATCAGATCCTCAGTATGAGAGTACCTCCACCAATGCGAGTTTCTGCTAGAGGAGGATCTGACTCCATATGCTTCTTACATTCACCCCCAGGTAAATGCCATATGGAAGTCACACTGATCTGAAGTACAAACTCACCCCTTTCTCTAAGGCTTGGGTTTCCTTTCCTTGCTGGTGGACTGAATCCTCCCCTTAGCCCCATAGCAGCAGGCAGCACCTCCTGCTCCAGCACCCCAGCCATGGCTGTGCTCTGCTATCATAAGCCCAGCAGAATAAAGAACAGGCATCAGTACACACGATGCCGGCAGCATCACTTCTCCTCACTGGGTCCTACCAGAGCAAACAGACCCCAAAACTTCAATGGGCCTGGGATACCCCCCTCATTTCCACAATATGAAACCCCTGAGCTTTGTGCAGCCCACAGGCACGTACATTTGCCTCCTCAGTGGGCTGGGCAATGGGGTTTCCCCTCCACTCTCGAGCAGGGGTGACCTGCTGGTGAATGACTGGCGGCTGAAACTCCAAAAAGCTCTGTGCGTGTGTGTGCATTTGTGCTTGTGTGCTTATGCACGGGAAAGAATAACAGCAAAGGAGAGCAGCAGCTCCTGTTCTAATTTCATTCCCCCCTCTAACTGCTTGAAGATCAATCTTTTGAATCTCTCTCTCTAACCCTCAGCGATTCCTGCTGAACAGTTGTTGTGTTCCTTTTTTGACTCAACATCAGGAAAACGGCTCCCTTTGTCCCTTATGTCTTTGCAATCAATTTGGTGCTACCATTTGGTTTGATTTTTTACCTTTACTCAGGAATCTTCAGGGTTGGCTTGGGTTTTTTTAGTTCTTGTCTTTTTTTTTTCCCCTGGCTGGATGAAAATGGTTTAACAACAGGGGTGGGGAGGAGGAATCTGGCAATTAAATAAGGGGAAATAACATCACCAGGGTGAATCGCGATGAATAATCTTAGAGCTCAGCTCCAGCAGGAAAACAGCTGGGGTGTCTTTGTACATAAACTACAGGCTTGTTTTGGGTTGTGACATCGATGCGTCTGCATCAGTACCACTCCTTGAATACACACAGGGGCTTGGCCCAAATTCAGCTGCATTTGCTTTGTTGAGATGTGGGTGAGACCCAGAGTGATGGGCTCAGGCTGACCTCCCCTCATCTGCCAGTTCAGCTTTCCCATAGGCAAATCTTACACCTTGAGGTACCACAAGTTTTGCCTCAAGTTGCCATTCAGGATCAGAGCTTGGGAAGGGAAAAGCACCATGTTGATAAAGTCTCTTCACTGGCAAGAACCCAGCAAAGGAATGTGGACAATGATACCTTCAAATGGAGGCAGGGCAACCGGCCATGCCTCCAAGGCAGCTTCCATCTCCCAAATGGAAGCTTCTGCTTGTTCTTTGCAGCGTCCCACAGGGACATTTTACACCTCTTTAGCACCTCTGATGAAACGGGGGTAGAGAAGCAGGGGAGTTTTCACTTGAGGTAGCCTGAGGATCCCCGGGAGAGGTGGCTCAGCTGGCCCAGCCTGTGGGAAGTGCATCACCACTTAAAACCGGCAGCTTGACTCCAGCCCGCCAGAATCTGGACCACTGCAAGAAACTGAGGCACGAAGGGACGAGTGACACCGTTCCCAAGGAAAGACTGCCCCTCTGCCTTCCCTCGCAGCCCTAGGGGCCACCAGGAGGCACATTGTCCCTGCAGGATGAGTACTGCATGGTCTCCAGCACCTCCGCTCCCCTGCAGAACCTCCCAGGATACACATGGTCTTGGATTTGGCATCTCTACTGAGCTCACCCTTGCATTCGAGTAGAAACAGGTACCGCTTTCTTCCTGACACTGCTGGAAAACCTGATCTAATTTCCTTCAATGGCCCCCTCAGAGCAATTTAACCCAGAGAAGGGAGTGATGCTATTACTGGATCAAAACAGCTCTCGGATGAAACATCAATCTGATTTTCTTCCTGCACGCTTTTTTCTTCTGCCTTGCTTCAGTTTAATGGCTAATCATTTGGCTAATTACCACCTCAAGAGTCTCTAGGCCAATTAGCTGACCTTGCAAGGGACAGCAAGAAGCAAATCACTGCACAGAGGTGGCATTTCTCTATGGCTGTGTGGATAATTGCACCAATGCAATAATGCTGAAGGATGAAGAGGAATGCACTACTGAACCTTGAGCTACCTGAACCTGGCAGGGTACTTCACTGTTGTGCAATACTGTCTAAGGATCTTCCACTCCAAGCTTGCCCAGGTTCTGGATGAGAAATAACCATTTCAGGCCCTTTCTGAACCACTCTGATGAGCTAAATGGCTGAGCTCTTTGCTATGCTTGTGCTGGTGGCAAATAAAAAGCGTGATGTGGCAGAAAGAGAACTGTATATAGGCTTGTCGTGGTTTAACCCCAGCTGGCAACTAAGCACCACACAACACCTTTAAGTACCATATTGCTTCGCAATCTCCTTTCCTTTCTCTCAGCCCCACTGTTTTTCTGAGCTATGTGGACTGTGTATGAATGAGCACTGAATAAGCCAAGGAGGCTACATATCACAAAATGACACCTCTAAGTGCAAGGCTAACAACTACCAAAGCGTATTTCTTAGAGCTCCTTGTTCATACTTCCTGCAAGCCATATGTTATCCCAGGAGCACTCATACTGTCCTGTTCTCTCCCAGGTCTGTCTGCTTCATTTACAAGGCTTTGTTCCTTTGGTCTTTAGGACACAACTTCACTGTAGGCTGGGACCCTGGAGGGCTGTGGAGTCAGTGCAATGTGAATTTACCAATGAGATCAGTGGTCCCTGCCTGTGACTGGTGCAGAACATGAAAGAATCACTGCTGGACCCTGCGGGCTTTATAAAGGGTTGTTTTCTTCCCAATCCATTCCCTCACATAACATATCTGTCCTGGGGGAAATGTGCAGAGGAGGGGCTGTGCCACTGATTTCCACTCTGCGCTTGGCCATGGACCACCCAGAGTTTGATGTTGGAGATGTTGTCACAACCCTTTTTAGATCCTTGTTACGGAATTCAGATCTAAAGGATGATTCACTTGAGAAATGGACTTTGTTGAGAATTGTCTCTGAGCCACAAACTGCGCAGGCTCTGAAGCACATCCCGCGTTACATTAAAGTAAGCTGTGGCTAAGGTACAGCGCGCAGCAACGCTGCTCTGTCCTGATCCAGATTATAGGTTCAATCCCAAGAGATCCCACGGGAATCTCTGTCTGCCCTGCTTTGAGTGGACATAAAGCAGCCTTCCTGTGGCATTTGGCTGTTCTGCCAGAAGCCAGGAAGCCTGAAGGGCTGGCAGGAACAGCAGAAAGATTATAGGGTAACAATTGGATTTCCCATTCCCTTACACCGCTAACGCAGTAAGAGCAAGCTACAAAGTGGGGATGGCTCAGGCTGAGCTTCATGTTGTCTGGATCAAGCACCACACGCAAAGGAAAGCATTGGAGGCTGCCTGGATGAGAGATGTGACCTTCACCCATCCACGTGGGTCTCACTCTCCACCCTCCCTTTTGCAGCAGGATAGCTGCTGGATGCTATGGAACAAAACGCAGTGGGTAAGGCAGGAGGAGAATCAGTCCTGCTATTTTTAGATGTGCATGATAACACAGCTCAGCAAACTGGGGAGTTCTTTTCAAACAAAACATTTATTTGTACATCAACTTAAAAAAAAAAATTAAAACAACCCACGAGAAGAAAAATAAGCCCCAACCCAGTGAATCTGATTTGGATATGGTCAGTGTCAGAGGGGTCCTGAAGCCTGGAATCCCATTTATCCACAGAGCAGAGATAGCAGCAATCCAAGCCTCCTCCTCACAACACAGTGGCTCAAGGGAAGGAGGACGTGATCAATACCCCAGGCTCACTCAATCCTGCCCTGTCTACCAAGCCTCTGCTTAGAAGAGGGATGTGTTATTGAAGAAGTGGCAATCAATGCGGACTAAGCAATGGATCTAAAGGCTGGGGTTGTTGCTAGGAGAGTTAAAGAGAAGTAACCCCATGCTCTGACTCCCTCCCCCCAAAACAAATGTAAACACATGACAATTAAGTCTTAGTGGTAGAATAAAACTTAGGGGCCTGATCCTGGGCTGAAGCCCTCAAAGACACTGGATGGTACACTGGGACATCTGCCCTGCAGGGCCAGGCATTGGGGTTTGTGGAAGAAGCAAAGTGGTATCAGTTGGTCCCCTTCCCCAGGCGATGTGTGTGCACGCCGTGCACAACCGTAGCGCCAGAGTTAACTGCTCTGTGGCTGGTACGAGCAACAACAACAGCAACAAGAACAAAAAGAACCAGTATTTCTTGAGCCATCACAGGGGGAAAAATGTCAGCAATAAATACTCCTTTCCTTTCTTTTAAAAGAACACTCAAACAAAGACAGAAAATGAAAAGCCAGGAAATGATAAATCGTAGGAGGAAAATGGCAGCTGTTTCCCTGCCCTGCTATCAGCCCATGCACCTGGGGTTTGTTCTAGGGCTTTGTCTCCCCCCTTTCTTCTAATTCTCCTGGGGTTTTTTGGAGTGGATGTCCCCAGGCACGCACTGGGCAATGGGATACCCAGACCCCACTAAAAACAAAGTGATTAGGGAAAAAAAGTCAATCAGTTCACCCTATAATGGCACCTACGTTTCCATCGCCATAATCTTTCCTGGCCTCTGTCCTTCCATGGACAGCCCACTTGACCCCCTCCCAAGGTTAGAAAACAACAAAGAAGACAACATACAAACAAATTCCAGTGTTTCAGGGGTGCGGAAGCGGGAGGAGGAACCTCGGGGAGGGAAGTGGGGCTGAAGGGCACTCTGAGACATGAAGACACAAACAAGAGTGTAATATACAGGCTGGGCAACAGTCGTTAAAGCAAATAGTAACACCTAAGCCACCGACCAATACAAACACCACAGAAGGGGACGAAAAGTCATCAAGGGAAATTAAAAAGCAAAACCAAAAACTGAGAAAATAATTACCCAACCTCCCACCTCCCGCCCGCCCCCCCCCAAAAACGATCCGTAAGCAAAGCCGCCCTCCCTGCTCACTCCTGCCACTGCTGGGAGCATCCAAAGTCTCTGCTTGAGCGCCTGGGGCAGGCGTGCGTGTGCAGGGGGGGTGAGCACTGTGCGTGCAGTGTGTGTGCGAGCGGCCGCGCACGCCCGGCTCCGCTCGGCAGGGATGCAGGGGAGTGGGAGGGCATCACTCGTGGTGTGTGTGTGTATGGATGTGGATGTGTGTGTGTGTGTGTGTAGCGATGCGGTGCCGAGCTACACGTACCACTCCTTTTTGGAAATAAAGGATCCGTCGTTCTGTGAGACCATGTTCTCCGCGATGTCGAGCTGCTCCGGGTCGTATTGGAAGCCGAGTGTCCTTTCATCGTAAGGTTCGGGGTGCGCTTCCCCTTCGTCTACCGTGAAGTAAGGCCGCTTAGCATCCTCCTCGTATTTGTTCGGGCCACCCAGCTTGCGCTCGCCTCCTGCATCCTCATCCTCATCTTCATACGTGCTGCCGCCCAGCGGGCCCGGCTTCTTCTCGTCGTCCGAGTCGTCGGGGTACTGGAGGTTTTGGGCCATGGGGGGGTGATGCTGCGGGATGCCGGCCTTGCTGTAGCCATTGCCGTACACATGCTTCTTTGTGCTGTAATCACCCTTGAAGGTGTGACGCCGGCGCCGGAGTACCACAAAGAGCACCACGGCCACCACCAGGACCAGCGAGACTCCTCCCACTATGCCCCCAATCACCGGTGTGGGGATGTTCGGCTGCACCATGGATTTGCGATCATCGATTGGAGACGGGGTGTAGGGAAATTCTGGGTAGGAAAAGACAGATGGAAGGGGGAACAGTGTCAAACCATGCGGAAACGCGCCCTCCCTCCATGCTTTCATTGCCATTTTTGTGGGGTGAGGGGGTGGGAAGATGAGGGTAAGGAACAGGGAAGGGAAAAAGTAGGGAAAGGGGAAAAGGGTGCATCCTCAGAGGGATCAGCGCACGGGAGCTCTGCTTAGCAAAGGGAACGCAGCGTGCTGTGCCAAGCTCGCCAAGCCTCATGCAGGAGCAGGCTGGAAGCAGTGTTTCCCTTCCCACCCCACCTGGTTTCTCCAGACGAGCTCAGATCCCACAAGCCCAGTGCCTTGAGTCCAGACGCTTGCCATTTTACTGGATGAATTTCAGGTCCAGTTTACCAGAGCACACCGAGAGCCCCAGAGTGCTCCTGCTGAGGAGCAAGACCCAGACCCCATTCAACAGCGGGCAGGGAGCTTCCACGGCTGCTCCTATAGATGCCATGCTAGATCTGCCACCTTTGCAGCTCCCTTCTTGGCATCCCAGCTTGGGCTGGTCCCAACCAGTGCGGGTCAGGCTGGAAGGCAGCAGCACTTTGTGATCTGCCCTCTCATCCGCCCCACAAGTGATGTGCTCAAGGCCATGGCTGGCTCCTGGACCCACTTATTGCTGCAGCACAGGGGCACAGCCCTCCCACTGTTTCTCTTCCTTCTGGTATCGCTGTGGCCAGCTGAATGCCACTGCTCACGCTAATCTTGTTCCTACAGTTGCCCTGACCTATTTAAAAAAGCCATAAATCACTCAGAGAAAGAAAGACATGACAAAAAACCTCTTTTCCTTCAGTTCAACACCTACACTTTGGCACAGACAAAGTTTGATCCAGGACTTGAATCAAGTCTTATTCCTAACACTCCCTGGGCACAGCTACAGCCCCTGGCCAAACTCAGCTTTCAAACACTGCCTGTTGAGCATCTGTGCCCGTGAGGCATTAAGAACCAAATGGCTCTCCTGGTACTTTGCCTGCCTCTGAATTTAGACAGCAGGCTCCTGGTTCATGCCCCCTGGCAGCCTTGCCCTCACACACCATGCTCAAACCCCTCACACTGCTTTTTCCACCCCAAGGCCTGTCTGCACTCCTTGTTTGCTGCTCTGGAGCCTCCTGACCCTCACATTTTAACCTGGCAGCCAAGGAGAGGTGCAGAACAGCTAGCAATCTCAGCACACCCTCCCAGAACAGCAGCCGGGACAGGGTGATGCGGAAGGAAGGGCTCAAAGGCAGCACATTTAAAAGGGATATGAGGCAGAGCCTGCTTCTTGCCCCCTCTTCATGTACCTGTGGGTCTGCCTGCTGCTGGAAGCCACTTTCCTGTGTTAGAACAAGCAGGAGCTGGGCAGGGAGTGGATTTCCCTGCAGCACAGCTTAGCCCAGCTGCTAAAGGAAGAGGGTGGAAAAGAGCATCCCCAGGGTAGAGGCAGCTCCTGAAACAGCTGCAGATTTTGGACAAGGGTACTGAATTCGAGCAATTGCTGGCCTGATCCTTGAGGCATAAACGTTTTGCCTGTGCCTGAGAGCGGTTTCGTGCCTGCCTTTCCTGAGACATCATCCCAACAATAGCATCTTGGTTTCTGCAGTGCTGACTTGCCTTGAGCAAAGCCTCACGAGCCTCAAACCACACACAGAGCAGCACACTGGGCAGAATGAGCTGGAAGACAGGCAGATGCAGGGGCTCCCTGCTGTAGTCAGAATGAGGAGCAAGACACTGTGCAGGCAGGAGCCAGCATCCCTGTCCAAAGACAGCCTTCAGAGCAGGAGCGAGGGCATGTCTTTCAGCACAGGGTTGGTTTCTGGAAAGCCAAAGCCACACGTTGCATCAACAACACATGGCTTGTCACAGCCAGCTGCTTAATACAAAACCTCTCTGCAGAGACAGTAAGAAATGTCACGTCCATCCCCTGGTAACCCTGGCTGCTGAGGGCTCAGCTTCAATCACACAAGCATCCATACAGCTCTTTCTGCCCTCATCCATACCACCTCCTGAGGCCTGCTCTTTGCCATCACAGCCTCACCCACCCCACAGCTCCAATTTGAAGCTTCTTCCTACCCAGAGCACGGCTGATTTTGTTTATGGGACCCAGACATGGTGTGCATGGGACCCAGACATGGTGTGCATGGCCCTAAAGCCCTACTGATCCCCACTGCCTCCCAACTGTGGAGCACAGACAGATCTGAGAGCAGAAATCTGTGTCTATGCACGATTTCAAAAGGAGCTTGGCCCACTTTTCTATTAAAAGCCTCATTAACAGCCCAGGCTGGACGCAGGAAGCAAAAGGACCAATGTTTTTCTACCTATTTTTTCCCTGCCCTTTGTGCTGCCCACCCCTAAGATAGCACTCTCCTACGTGCCACCCCCCTGCCACTGCCAACGCCGCGGACACGAACACTAACATGCTGCTGTGTTGGATTTCACACGTTGTGCAGGGAACAAACTATTTTCTGCTCGGATCCCAGCCCCATCCTCCTCGCAGTGGCCCAGTTCCCATGCCAGAGAAAACAAACTCAAACTGTGGGAAGAGAGGGAGAAGAAAGACGGGAAGATCGCAAGCCAGCAGCCGAAAGCATCCCCTCCCTACCCACATAGTTCCCTCCCCTCTCGTCCACCCACCGAACTCCCCCCAGAGCCTGGAAAACCGAGTAGGGATGCGGATGTGGAGGAGGAACGTGGTAGAAGGGTACAAGCGACCAACAGAGGAGGAAGGGGACCGGCTGCGAAGGGAGCAGGGCAGGGCACAGGCCCGGCACAGCCGCTGGATGGCGGTACAGACCGCGCTGCCTCCGCAGCCCATCACCGTGGCCGCTGGGCTGCAGCGAGCGGCCAGGCCGGGCTAAGCCGGTAAGGGATGGGGGTCCCCGGCTTGGGGTAGCGTTTCTGCCGTGCAACAAGGTGCAGCCTCCTGCTGTGGTTTGACACCCAGGTAACCTGAACTGATGGATAGGCTGCTCCTGCATCAATTTCAGGTTACCCAGGTAACTAGGAATGAACGACCTGGGACAGGTCCGGTTCTCAGCGGGTGCTGCTTCACACACACAGCCACTGCTGTCAGCCCCACAAAGGCGGATTTACCCCTCTGCCCACCGAGCTCCGTGTCTGGGGTGCACAAGAGAGCCTGAGGAGAGAGGGCAAAGTGTGGGAAAAGGCTCCTCCTTTTTGTGTCCGAGGGGCGCGTGAAATCTCTGGAAAGCAGTGCGATGCCCGAGCGTGCCGGGGGCCCCGTGTGAGAAATCCATTAGGAAGAGTCTGCAGAGAATTAAAGCCGCTGTGAAAAGCGGGCTGCAGAAACAGGAGACAGCAGGGCAGAGGGAGGGGGAACAAGCTAGGCTTTAATGCCAGCATCAAAAGCCTCCCCCTCTGCTGCTCCCCCCCCTCATAAAAGTGGGAGCGCTGTATGAATAGGAATTAGAGCAGCAACACTATCTGCCCGCTGCCCGGCTCTGCCAGCTGTTGCATTCAGCCCTGCTTCCTGTCCCAGTGCCAGGAGCCGGACCTCTGGGGCGGCAGCTGGGAGTGCAGGGAGATGGGGCCAAGCCTACATGTTCTCCTTATCCCTCCATGCAAGGCCCCGAGCATCCCCCTGCCCCAGCTCCTGCCTGCTGCCATTAGTACCCGATGACAAACCAGGCCCTCCCCATCACAAAATACATGGTTTAAAAACCACATCTTTCTTCTAATGGCTGGTTTCCAATGAAAATGAGACACATGCAAATCATTCTGTCTGTCCATCATCCTGCCTTATCTACTGCTTTTTGAACCTGCTGGCCAATTTCAGTGCTATCTGACAGAAGAATGAGCCCAAATTATCCTATCATAAAGCTCTTGGAGAGAGCTGGAGAGGGATCCTTGGTAGAGGTGCGAGCTAAACCTCATTAGACATCAGAGAACCCATGGGGATAAGAGGCTGCTCCCAAGGGCAGGAAGGGCCCAGATCAGAAAAAGCTTATTTTTAGACATCAAGTAATTCTTCTAGGATATGCAGATCCACAGGAAACCAGCTTTCAAAAGCCCTTCTGCTTATCACCCTGCTTAGATATTTGAAAAGATACCACTTCCTGTGGACACATTGCTTCTTGAAGTTACGTTTCCATCCTTCTTCCTTCAATCATAAACACCAAGGAAAAACCCAGCACCAGCCAAGATTCTCACCACGAGCATTGAGAACAGTGTCAAACTCCATAAGAAATCACTTTCTTGACATGTATCAGCCCAAGCTGCTCGTTGCTTGAAGCTCTTCCACAGGAAGGCTCCGGACTGGATTTCCTCCTGCCTTGTAAAACCAAACACCCACTGCAATGGGAAGCAGAAAGGGGCATAGCTGGGGTGAACAGCAGCTCTGGGGAGGAGCAGGAACCTTAATTCCAATGGGGTCATGAGGCTTCCCGGTTCCTAGCTGGTCTCAGCAAACACAGCCGCGATCATGTGGGGTTTGTTAAGAGACAGCTTTCTGATGGCCAAGCTTCCCTCGCCACTCCAGTCCATGCCAAATTACCCCAGGGCTGCAATGTGAGAAACCTGTAGCACTATCTTCTTTCCTTCGCAACAGCCCTTGCACCTATGCATGCCCATCTCTGGCTTCAAGGGATCCTCCTTTTCCTCTCCCTACCAGGGATTTGTTCTCCTGTGGAGCAGGGTCATGGGGAGAGGAGGCAGTGGGGATGGAAGAACCACTGGCAGCTAATCCAGAAGTTCAGCAGCTGCCGCTGGCGTTTCAGAGTGTGACGGCTTTCAGGCCAGATGCCAAACGTGTCTTAGGTTCTAATCTCTCTGTCAGGTCACCTATCGCTTGTCAATCAAGCGCTGCTCCCCCAGGGGACCCGTTGGCACAGACGCCATCAGACAGGATGCAGCAGACACTCCTACCGCCATCCATGCATCCAAAAGATTAGCATCAGTCAGACCCCCAGGCTTGCTCTTCTGTAGCCTCTGGCCCTATGTCCTCCCATCTAAAGCTGCCATGAGCAAACACTTGCTGGTGCAGCATCTGGGCTTCAGGTGCACCTGCATTTAACGCTCCCCAGAATGAGCTTCCCCTTCAGCTCTGAGCCTCAGCAAAGGGCTGGGGCCGCATGGCAGAGAGCTCCAGTGAGCCCCAAGGGCTGTTTGCAGTGACCTTGCTGGGATGAGATCACTGGGGGTGTGCAAGTAACTCCCTGATGCAAGCCAAGCAAATGGGGGGGCCATCAGCCCCTGCCTGCCTTTCCTCCCTGCCACAGCATGTTGCACATCCAAGGCCAAGGCTGCAGAGCTTGGCCCTGGGCAGGGAACAGCACAGAGTGTCCATGAGCCTGCTGTATCGTGGAAGAAAGGACCCCTTCCTGTCCTTGGGAAGCAGGTGGGAGCCTGTCTTAACCTCTTTCTCCTTGTGTTTCCTCTGGCTAAAGCCAGTACACAAGGGCATGAACGTCCCCCCTGCAGACACACAGATGTATATGTACACACATGCACTGCTGCACACAAGCCCATAGAGCGAAGCACACGTTCATCAATACATGCATATTCATACACACCAATGTGATGCTCTTGCACCCTGCGTGCACACGTGACAGCAGGCATGCAGGTCTGGGAGGCCCGTTTGCATGCCAGGATGCAGACTGGGGTCACACATATACGTATGTACATGGCCAGCCCTCTGTGCATGTGTGTGCAGGCATGCAGGGACACACATGCAGGTCATAACCACAGCCTTTTATTATGTCACCTAACCGCCTGTAATAAATAGTTACATGTCACACTACATGGCTTGGCTGCAACTGACAAAGGTCCTGCAAGGCAGGAGAAGCTATTATGGGAACAGATTGCTGGAATAAAATATTAAATTTCCTCTTATCAATCTCTTTAATGTGCTATAACTCCAATAGAAGTGTTCAGCCTTCTCCCTGCGAATGAATCGCCCCCCCTAGGAAGGGGCTGAACTATCCCTGCACTCCTATCTGGAGCCAGGGCTGGGAGGAAGGATGCTGTGTGGCAGGAGGGGGGAGGTCTGTACCCAGGGAGGCAGGAGGGGGAAAAGCTGCTGCAGGGTTTTCTCTGCATCAGCCTTCTGTTTTTGTCCTCCCAAGGCTGGCTGCTCCCTAAATTGAACTCCATTTATTGCATGCAGCTCTTGAAAGAGGTTTCGTGGTCCACTGACAATCCCTAAATTGCCTGCAAGACCCAAACAAATGTACCTGTAATAGCTGAGCGAGGACGGCTGAGCCCTCCCCAGCACTGGCCTAATCGGTCCTTAGGGAGAGCTGGATAAACATATTCAGGTCCCATGAATTATTAAAGGCGTTTTTTTATGTGGTGGAGGCCTGGCCTGACAGATTGCCTGGTAATCCCTCCTAGCCAGGCAGCTGCGGGAGTGCCCTTCTTTCCCTCTCATTTAACCTCAAACCCCATAAGCCGCTCCTTTGGGAATAAACTGAGATTACAGGCAGGCAGGCAGGCATCAACCCAACATCATTCCCCCAAAATCCTGCCAGTCCCCACTTCCCTCACCAGCACTGCACTGATAGAGCATGGGAATGATGCTCTACCATTCCCCCAAAGTAACACCAGGAAGGGTGACATTTACTGAAGCCCAGAGGGGGAACCCACAGGCTCTTCTCGTCCCTAAAGGAGCCCGTGCCCATACAGGCAAGTCAGGCTGCAATGCTACTGTGCTGAGACAGACAAGATGCTGGCAGGTGGCAGCAGGAAATACGAAGACAGGGCTGTATCTGGTGTTTCAGAACCTGTGCCCTGACACTGCAAGAGACAGAGAGAGCGACAGCAAGAAACGCACAGTCTATGCAGAAATGGAAAATGAGTCATAGTGAAGACAGTCCATTGCTCTAAGTCTTCTGCAATACCCATCCCACTTCCTTCTCTGTGACCTGGGACTCAGCTAGGAGGCTTGTTCCCTCCAATTATTGTTTCCAGTGTGACCCAAGGTGCTTGTTACTGCATGGGATTGTTTTCTATGGCTGATGGAAAGCAAGTCTGATAGTCTGTACCAGGCAGTTGCCTGCACTGTCCCAGAAACACAGCGCCTTTGGTGGCAATTGCCATTAAATGGCCAGTGGCTGAATGGATTTTGACCCTCCCCCAGCTTCGGGTGGTTGAGCAGGGATGGAAAGGGTGCTGCTGCACATCTGTCCTCAACAAAGAGCTGTGTTCTTCTCATGCCTTTCAGTGGCTAATGAAAAATCCCCCAGAGAGAAGCATACACCAGCAGGCAAGGATCCAGGACAGGAGGTGTGAATTGAAGGCTTGCTACAGTTGATAATGATCATAAATAAATACTTGGTAATTAGCATCTAATTAGCACATCCCATCCACTGACCTCCAAGCACTTGCATAGAAGAAGATTAGCCTTATTTACCCATGTTGCAGAAGAGGGGAACTGAGGTGGTGAGGGTGCCCAACACAGTGTTATTGCTAATTTCAGGAGGTCAGCTGCCCAGGCCTCCTCTTTATGCTTGCCCAGCACTTACCACTATAGAGAGTGGGTGAAGAGAGCGGCAGCTCAGCCCCCCTGATAAGCCCATTTCATCACTCCAAGGTTAGACAGCTTCTCCAGGCCTGGTGTGGCTCAAGGAGGTGGCCTGCTACCAGGTCTGATTTGCCTCAGGCTGGGCAGCAGGTACAGGTAACAACCCCAAGCACCTTTCCTGCATTTCCCATGCTCTGGAAAGACCCCAGTGCACCTCATTCCCCATCCAGTTTGCAGGCACCAGTGCTGTCTGTGGTATCTGCAGGACGCAGGCTGCTACAATACCGCATGGTCCCTGCTGTGAGCCGAGCTGGAAAAGCGGCCATGTGCCCTGGTTTGTGCTGCCTGCCCACCTTGTCCGCATCCCGTGATGTTACTCCTTTCTGCAGCCCAGACAATGCTACTCAGGTGCTATTCACGGCTTCTTGGTAATGTGTGGCAGTCAGATGAGCAAGTGCACAGACCAACGTGGCCTTGGAAGGAGCACAAATGAAAAACCACGAGCACTGCCTAACATCAGAAACACCAAACGTCATCCTGAACAACTGACTCATCCATCTCATGCTTTACTGCCTCAGCGGTCGTCCATACCCTCATCCTACTCCTTCTTCTACCTTCTAACACAAATGTCTCCCTGTTGTGCCTTCGCTTCTAACATATCCAATAATCTCTCTGAATCCAAAGCAGAAGACAAGGGGGAAACAAATTGAATGCATTTTGGTTTAAGAAAGGAAAAGACAACAAGCAGAAAGGAGAAAAAATCCAAGCTAAAACCATTACAAAGCAAAGAACTTCACTGCTCCCTTCCCATCAGGAAACTTCCACCCCTACGAGAGGACACTGATGATTAAGACAGGCATTAAGGAGACATAACTGGTAGCTGTCAGCCACCCATACTCTTCTCTCCCCACCTCCTCCCCCTCTTCTGTCTTTCGAAGCACGCCAAGTGTTTTCCTACCTGTGACATTGACTTCCACCAACCCCGACCGGGTACCAATGGCGTTGGAGGCCTCACAGACATAAGTGCCAGCCACGCTGTAGGAGACAGGCCCTTTAAAGTAGATGGTGTTGTTCTGGATTTCCACACTCCCTGGCAGAGTCCCATTTGGCCTAGAGGAAACAAAGAGGGTAAATCCATTGAATGATGAGAATCAGGTTCTTTACATGGATTGTTTGGGTGTTTTTTCCCTTTCTCTGTGATTACAAGGGAGATTGGGCATACCTGGGTCACCTCCAACCCTGACTTTGCATTTGATGGAATACACAGGAATGGGACACCAACTTGACCCTGTTTTACTCCGGTTTCCTACCCATGGAAGTCTCCTGGGCGGCTTATCAGCCAGTGTTAATTGCAACTCAGCTCGAGTAAAGCAGTGCTGATTCAGAGCTCTGCCACCTATGACCTGCCCATGTCAGAATGGGTGTGAAACTGGCACAATGCAGAACTAGATCTAGAGATACACAGGACAAATGAACAAAAGCAGGCAAAAAATAAAACCAAAACCCCTGTGTGTTAGGAAAAGACACACATGGCCTGCTTATTCTTAATTACTGAAGCAAAGTAAAGTAATTACTTCTCTTAGGCAATTAAAAATTACTCAAGTCATTCTTTCCCCTCCTCCCAACAAAAATGTGCACATATTGTCAGCAATTTGTAAGAAACAAAAGGGAATAATGGGGGTATAATTAGGTCTGTAAAGAAGTGCCTAAACGCACATGCACATATTTTGCATGTCTACATGTACACATAGGCACATATGTATAGCAAACGCATTAAGTCTTTCTCAGCCACATGAGGCCAATGATCCCAAAGCTGTTAGAAGAACACAACAGCCTAATGTTGATCCTCTTTGCCCTGAACCTGCAGAGAAAAGGGAGCATCTAAAAACAGTGCTGTGTGATGCTAAAGAAGGCTATTGCTTCCTCTAACAGCTCCCCTGGCTGTTGCTCTTCAGAGATGGCTGGTTTTTACATTCCAAGCAGGAACCAAACATCATCCTCCTTCCTTTCTTCCTCTGTTCCCCCAGTTCTCACTTGCCGTCTTTATTTTCCTCTGCTTCCACCTCTATTCTCCTTATCTTCAGCTGCGCTCCATCATTCCATCCTCTCATGTCAATAATCCTATACACTGTCCTAACTGACCCGCCAAGTGTGCAAGAGAGACTGGGGAATCAGGCTGAAGCACTGCCAGGCTTTGAAACCCTTACTCTGTAGTTTCTTGCTTTCTCTCTCCATTATTCTTCCCACAGTTCCTTCTCAAAGCAAAGTATTGATGCTCCCAGCTGTAAGTCAAGAAACCCTTGCAGGCTAAAGACAGACAAATGGACATATGCCCAGTTCATAGAGAATCCAACAGGAAAACAACTCTTTCCAGCGTTGAAAATAAAGGCATCAATCAGATAAGCACATGGGGACCAACTCAGAGTTGTTCCTTTACTACCCACACAGTGCATAAACCAGGTGTGCAAATGACACATAATAGTCATGTGGTGCCATCCTCAGCCTTAACACCTGCATCCCCTGTTGTGTTTGAACCTAGCTGGTAACTAAACTTCTTTCTTGCCCAGGGCTGCAGAAACATCACCTGGCTGAGGCATTTGGCACTAGTGATCCTGTGCTTCAGCTCTCAGCCTGACTTCAGCATCACCATCTTAGCAGGAGCAGACTGCTCCAACAGAGATCAGGGTCAGTGTCAGAGCCCCCGCCGCATAAAGCCTGATGCCCAGGAGCCCAGCAAGCATTCAGCCTCCAGCCTAGATGTGAGCAATAGCAGAACAAAGGGATGAAATGATTTGCCCACAAGCAGAGCAAAACCCTGCCTTCTGTCCCCAGCTCCATCTCACAGGGCTTGCTTCAGCTCAATTCATCGGTCCTGCTACACAGAGATAGCCTAAACTGGCATCTCTTCTGCCTTGAGTGCCACAAGGGGCATCTTTGCCTCTAACGCTTTCCTGGCAATGCTGTGAGGAACCCAGAGAGCCCCTTGGAGTTTAAGTTGAACTGGCAGAACCAACAGAGCAAGAGAAAGGGGAACAAGAACTAGAAAGAAGGTAAGAAAACAATCCTCTTCAGCCTTTCACTGTGAACAGTTTGATCTGGGAAGCGGAGTAAGAGTGAATACGCCTAGCTCCTTACAAAGCCATTTTGAGAGCCTCTTTCCTGATGACAAATGCCAGCTGAAAAGAAGAAAGGATCCATTTGATCTTTCTTTTTTAAAGCTACATGAGTGCCTCTAGAAAAGAAAGAGGGAGAGAGAACCACATCAGGCTGCACCAATTCCCATTTGACTCCCCAGATACCCCTCACTCACTTTTCAATCTCTTCAGTGCGTTCAGCCAAAAGCTGAAACCCTGAAGGATAGGGAATCGCTTCTGTTTAATGTCAGTCACAGGAGGATGAGTGTTCCAAGGGGAAGCTCCTGCTCACTGCTGGGGCTGATTCCAGGGAAAGGCTTTTTGACATGGAGATAACTTTTGTGCTATTTATGCCCCTTTAAGGAAGGGAAATCTTGGGCTCTTTATCAGCTCGCCTCCTGACTCACTTGATTGGTGCTGGGCGAATTATTCACCTTGTCATATCTCAGCTGTTTCACATCACCAGAGCAGAACGCTATTCCAGTGGAGTGAGGACAGGAAGTTATCCAGGGTATTGAGGCTGCAACTGACCAACTCTCGCCTCACATGCACAGCTTTTACCTTGGACATTATCACTGACAGTAATGCCACCAGGGCCTAACTGACCAGAGGGTGACTGAGGTTTCTATAGGTTTCCTTGTCCCTGTTTGAAGATCATATGTGCTGCTCAGAGCAGTAGCACTGTAGACACTTACAGCTTCCACTCATAGGTGTGAGCTGGGGGGTTGGCATCAGATTTGCATATCAGCTTCACATCCTTCCGGTTGAGGAACCAGTTGCCATCAAAGCCCTCGATAGTGACTTCTGGCTCATCTGCAAGGGGATGAAAAAGATAGAAAAGCAGGATGGAAAAGGAGAGGAAAGAATTATGGGAAAAAAAGAGGGAGAAAAGTAAGTAGGAAGAGATGAGAGGGCAGAAGTGACCGAAGGAGAGAGATTGAAAGGTGGGAAAGACGATGGGACAAGGAATGTGAGAGAGGATGAATGAAGAAGAGAGAGAAGGGGAGGAACAAAGGGACATGGCAGAGGCAGAGAGGGAAAGAAGAAAGAGAAAGCATATGATTATTCCACGCATCATTTCAGCTTTCACTCTCCAGAAGGAGAGAGCAGTCCCTACTTCAACCCTTGCACCAGACCAGCATCTTGCATTCAGAACAATCCCTTTGTTGCCAGGTTTATCACCACTCCAGGGCCTGGCCATGGAGTGTTCTCTCCAGCCCTGCCCATGCCCACTTACACTGCACATTGAGGGTCATGCTGTCGGTAAAGCGGTCCAGTTGGTAATTGACCACACACATGAGCTGCTGGCGGTGGGCTTCCCGGCTCGGCACCAGCCGGTACCGGCTGATCACGGTGATGGTGCCATTGCTATTCCGGATCTCCTCGAACTCTGCTTCCCCTTTGAGCTTGGTGTCCCAGGTGACGGTGCTGGGGGGCTTCCCGTTAGAGGAGGTGCAGGTAGCCACCAGGATCTTTTCTGTCCTGCCAGACTTCGCAATAAGCTGTCGCTTGGTGCCCTCCATCCGATTTGTGGGCTTGGCTGCAAGGAATTGCAAAAAGGAGAAGAAAAGGGTTAGGAAAGCAATGCTACCCTCTTTGCTACAGCCCAAGAGACACCCAGCACCACTGAGCCTGCTGCTGAAAACTGCCAGCAACCTATCCCGGGGAAAGAATGGTGGAGGCTCCCCAGAGGCACAGATACACCATGCAAAGTCAGTCCTTCCCTGCCATAGGTTTTTAGCACTATGTTTGGATGAGAAACCAAAACTGGACAGCAAATGAATCACGTACGCTGTGGGTGGGGTCTATTCGCTCACAACCTAAGCTCCATGGACAAGCTCTACTTGTGCATAGGATCCTTCTGCTGTCTTTTCTCTGTTCACTTGACAGCCATCAGCTCACTACAACTCACCACTCCCTTAGGGAGCAGGTCACTGTTATTGCTCCTGCGTTTAAGAGAGAGGAAAACTGAGGCTTGGAAAGAGGAAGAGGCATTCCTGTGAGAGCTCAATGAACCATCTACCCTAAGTTCCCTGTTCTTCACCTCTTTACAGTTAACTTGAAAGATCATCATAGGTGAAATTCACACCCAAGATTCACCTTTGCCCTAAGCTCCCAGGAAAGGTATCTCAGGCTCCTCCAGATCTGTTTAACTGCAGGCAATGGCTCACACGACTCTTACCCAGCACAGTGAGGTTGAGTTGACTTTCCCGGTTGCCGGTTGGGAAGGTAGCAAACTCACAGATGTAAACTCCCTCATCCTCCAGCTCTAGCCGAGAGAGCTGAATGGTGCCGTCTTTGAAGGAAGGATTCCGGAAAGTCACCCGCTCTTTGTAGGGCGAGAGGATGGAGACCCCCATGGCAGGGTTGTAGATGGCCACATTCTGCTTGGTGCCGTTGGTGGCTTTCTGCCACGTCACTTGTGTGATCTTCACATTGGGGAGTGGATTGGTGAAGCTGCAGTGCAGGACCACGTCTGTTCCGATAAACCCCGAGACTGTGTCATTGACTAAGACAGTCTGAGCTTGCAGCCCTGCAATGAAATGGAAAGACATGAATATACCTGTGCTTCTCAGACAGAGAAAGTCGGAAAAAGAACAGTTCTTGGACATCACACCCACGAATTCCTTTATTTATTCATTTTTCTGCTTCTTAGCATGGCTGATATGAGGTCAGTCTATGGCTACAGGCACCCATTATCTTCTGCAACTACCTGCATCCACCTCCATCTCCTGCAGCTTCAGTCCTGTTCGTAAACACCTTCCTTTCCACAACTGGTGTTTAAGCTTCACTACAACCAGCCCTAATGCTCTGCAGCCTAGGGCTCATGATCCCCAAAAGGCATGAGGTTGGATCAATAATACTTTCCTTCCTTTTGTCTTCAAGTTTGGATGACACTTGATCAGTTGCTGTAAATATAGAGCATGCGTTTCTGGAGGCTTATGAAAGCGCTGATGTTTATCAGCACAGCATATCCTAACATATGCTAACACACACTCAGATGTCCATTTAATCCTATTGCAAACACATCAGTAATTAAGTGAGCTGCTAAGACTCAGCCCTGATTTCGGAGTAGCAATAGTTCCCATCTAAGAATAGACTTAGAGCAGCGCCCATACACCTTGCATGATCTACCTACATGATCTAGATTGTTTTTGTGGCCTTTATTAACCCCCGAAGTGGCTGCATGTAGGAACCTTCCACCTTTATCCTGTGGAGTAAAGATGAAAGGTGCTTGGGCAAAGTGGTGGTTGGTGTTCGTGACTGCTATTCTGTCTCAGCTGATTCCTCCCCTAACAGCTGGAGTACAATGTCTCCCACCAGACTGGCCCTGAAATTCGTCTTTGACTGCCACTGTGTCTTTCCCTAATCTGTATGTTTAGAGATAATGCTCTGGTAATTATACAGCCAGTATTTATATGATAAATGCAATACAGAAGCGAGGTGGTAAGAACAAGAAAAGCGGGTTTTGCTCATTGCTTCTGGCAGAATCTGAAATTGGATGTATTCTGAGACACTGAGAGTAAAGGAAAAGAAAGGAGTAATAAAAAAAGAAAGATGTACAAAGAGTGAGGAACATGAAAGGGTAATGAAAGGGACAAAGTCTGGGCACAGAAAAAAACTATGGCAAGAGAAGCAGGGCGGCATCTCCTAACTGAGGGGACAGAGCATTTCGGAATGCTCTATTCTTCCAGGGGACAAACAGGTTCCTCATGCAAGGCCAAAAGGAATTCCTCAGTCTTAACCCCCACAGACTCCTGGTGAACGTACTCTGTGACGTACATGTGAGCCGGAGCAAGGTCTCCCTCCTGCACCTTCACATGCACACAAGTGCAGGCATACAAAAGTCTCACCCACAAGCATCACCTCTACCATCCCCTCGGCATGCTCCCATGTTGTCCTCTCACACCATGCCTGCAGCACACCGCTTCATCTCCATCCCCACATCTCATCTGTAAGCCTCTTCTTCCCTTCTCCTTCCCACCACGCCAAGCCTATGACCCTGAGGACAAGCCTCAACAACCCATCCCGGCCATGAGACGCCATCAGCTGACCACAGTCATCAGCAGCTAAGACCGAAACTCAGGCTCTAGAGCTTTGTGTGAACTTGCCCCCTTCCCTGAGTCAAGTGCTGGTTTGCCCCACACCCTAGCATCGCAGCTGGGTGCTCAGGAATGTCTTTCAGTGCCGCTTACAGCCACCGCAAAGCGCTGGTGCCCTCATGTGCCTGCATGCATGAAGACTGTTCTACCACCAGACCAGCCTATGACCTGTGGGACCCCCAACACGCATCAGCCTTCTTGATGGACTGAGGGCACTGGATGCAGACAACGCTATGCTGGGATCTGAAGAAGATGGATGGCGAGAGGGGAGATGTCTCCAACATGCTTCGCAGCATATGCTGCTCCTTCTACCCTGCAGGTGAGAGTCTCTTGCAGAATCGCCCGCACCCGCAGAGGTGAGCAACACAATTTGCCAAGCAGTCTGGCTCAGAAGCCTTCAGAGCTTCGCAAAGCGTGTGGGAGCTTGCCGGAGAGCAAAAGCAATCACGTAGCAAAGGCCCTGGGAACAACCTGCCTCCCATCTCACGCTGCCTGGCTGTAGGTGTGCTCAGCACTCCCTCTTTCTCCCAAGGCTGGAGCAGAGCGGATTCATCAGCACAGGTCCCCACCTCTTTCATGAAGGGCCCATGCCCTGGAGCAGGACCTGCCCACGGCTGGGGCGATGGCGCAGCTGGCTGTGCTCCCACACAAGCTGCCTGACCCCCCACAGGCCCCAGCGCTTCCCTTTGAACCCAGCTTTCCAAATCCCAATAAAAGAGGCCCCGTTCGCAACAGCAGGAAGTCGTGGCCTGGCGCCTCCTCCCTTGCCAGCAAAGCCAGGGATGAGCAGAACCCCAGAGAGGATGGATGGAAAGCCACCAGCATCTCCCCAGAGCTCCCATGCAGGACAGCAGCCTGGTCTCTCCCTAGCAAGGACTGCGGATGAGCACTGCATGCAGAAGGCTACGCCAGGATGCAGGCTACTGCTGCCCAAGGATGGGCACCTAAGACATGCCTCTTAAATAAGGATATTGTCAGCCCAGCCTGGCGGAGAATGCAATATACATCACAAGAGAGAGATCAATCCAGTCCCTCACTTATCATCACTATGTCCTTTCTTCAAGCTATGATTTCTCTGCAAATTAATGAATGACCCTTCTAAAAATCAAGTGACTTTTCTTGGCTTTGAGTGGTGGAAACAATTCCCAGTCCTGCTCTCCCCCTTCTACCCTACCACTGCCATGGGGTCCATGCATCAGCGCAGACTGCTTGCACAGGAACTGGAGAAAAAGCAGAGTTTGGTGGTGACAAACCTGACCTTGAACCAGACCCCGGAACGGTCCTTGCAGAACCCTCTGCCCAGGTGTAGCAAACTTTTGGCTAGGGAAAAAGCTGGTGCCAGTTCAGGACTGCCTGCCAGCAACAACACGCTGCCAAAGCTGCGATTCAGGCTCCTACATGCAGCAGCTTTAACAAAAACACATTCCAAACTTTCTAAAGGCTTCGGGGGCAAACGGGGGAGAACAAAACCAGCAGCAGAACTAACAAAACAAATCAAACAAAAAATACCCCCAAAAAACCCCAAACACCGTGCGGAAATCGTGTTTCCTTTCCAGGTGACTGAATAACTCGTGGCTCTTTTGCAAGAGAGGGTGAACCCTTTCTGTTGTGCTCCTCGAAGCCTCTCGTCAGGAAAATAGCTCACCCATTGTTCTGCTCCATACCAGGGCAACAACACCGGCACCTCCACAGCAAGGATGAGGAAGGGGCACAGATGGAGTAAAGGGGTTTTGCACGTTGCTGGGTTAGCCTTCCGTGCTCCCATCCTAAAGCAGAAGCCAGAGGGCAAACTAGCGGCCGTCATGCTCTGGGGAGCAGTTGTTTGCAAGGTGACTGAGCTGGGATGGCAGGTCTTCCCTCGCCCCGTTACACACTCAGTAATTCATCAGGGCAAACGCATAGATAATTGATGGTAATGAGCGTGCAAGGCCGGGAGAGGAGGAGAAAATAAAATCACTAATCAACCTCTGGAGAGCCTTGAACATATTAAGCAGGATGTGCGCACGTGGATGTGCAGCGCGGGGGGTTCGCCTTGCTGCTTCTTTGCTGAAGGATCTGTGTGGTCGGTGTGGCAGGGAAAAGGCTTGGATACATCCTGCCATTTGGGGTTCCTACGCCAGATCTCCCAGGGCTCACCAATCCACTCCGATACCTCCCAGGGGGCAGCCAGCACACACGGAAGCATCAGACGTATAGGTTGAAGCTTGCCGAGGTGTGTTTTACTCGTTAATTTTTTGGTGTTAGCTTTTGTTCAGGACCAAAAGCAATAAAAAAGGCCCAGCTGAGTGCCAAAGACATGTTGGTGCCAAGACCTCATTAGTGGAGACCTCTGAGATCCTACTCCTCCACCTTGGCCTCTGAAGTGGTTTGCGCTGATGCCTTTCCCCACGATCCCAAACCAAGATATTTACTAGGTCACACAAGGCCTTGGGGGCACCATGCAGAACTCAAGGTGCCCTGCGGCACAGGCAGCAGGCTGGGAAGGAAGGTCTGGACTCCTTGGGTGTGAGGGGCGCTGAGAAAGGAGCAGATGAAGTGGCAGCTTGTGGCTCTTGAACCTGAAAACCCTTTCTCCTAAAAGCCTGCAAGGCTCTGTTACATCAAGGCTCCCATGCTTGTAAATCTGGTTCTAGCTCCCCCATATAGAAAGCTCTGGAAATGATCTCCAGGCCCTAGTGAGCTCTGTCACAACAGCACGCCTCCAGTCAATGCCTCTTTGTTAAGAACCATGTGAACTCCACACTGCTTTGCACAACCTTGCTTCGGCTGAGCCTCTCACCAATTTCTCTCCCTCCTGTTCCCTGATACTCATCTCACCCCAAGGGCATTGAAACAGCCCTTGGCAGCAAGTGTGATGAGCCACCCTTCAGTGTGGCAATATCAGGGCTGATGCAAAAGTCAGAGGAATCAGTACTGATGGTCTTTGCATCACTTATATAACTAAACTGAAGGTCACAGTAGCTGGACCTTACAAAAGCATTTGTATACTCTTCCCTCGGCATTTCTGAATTCATCTTTCAAGACCTCCTTATTCTTAAGTGGAAACCAAGGTCTGAAACACAACCCTTGTGGAGCAGAACACAACCAGATTCCAACAGCCCAGAGGAATGCCACAGGTGTGTTAGGCAGGGTGGGAAACGGGAAAGAAGATCCTAAATCCCAGCAGGGGAATTTCAGGTGGCAAGAAGCAAAGGTTTGAGCTGGTGCTGCGCCAAGATGTTGGGGTTAATACCCGTCCTCTTGCCAGAGAGACTTTGTATTGATTGCCAGGCATTCAAATCAGTACTGTGCTGCTCTTCTAAAAGAGCACAGTGCTTGCCTCACCCTGCTTAGTCAATGCTTGCAGCCAACTGCAACGAAGGAGTGGTCTCCAGTGATTCACCAGCATGCACTTCCCGCAGCAACAGACTTTCACTGGAGGTCTCACTGTCATGCACTGGTTCAGTTCTGCCCCACTTATTGCGGAGCTTGAACACCAAAGGGATTAGAAGAGGAAGACCGAGTTTCCAACGCAAGGGCCTTAGAAAGAAGATGAATGTAAGAGATGTGGCAAGATTATAGCTCCAGGTGACATGGCTGCACATGAAAGGGAAAGGCCTGAGATAACATTGTGATCGGGTTGGGGCACACCAAGAGAAACTGCATGCCCAAGCATCCCTTCCCCAAGCTGAGAGCTGGGAGCTTTATGGGAACTGAAGGGGAAATGGCAGTGTACACACTGGCTCGTCTGGCTTTCATCCAAATCCCTCTCAAAAAAGAACCAACAGGCTTGGCTTTGGCTTGCAAATGGGAAACACAGGGCCTTTTACTCTAGGTCACTGGTTCATATTCAGAATCAGCAGATAGTAGCAACAGCAGAGATGTTATTGTCTGAGGTCCAGTCAATGGCTTGTATTGAGTGAGGTCTTTAAGTCGGTCCTTCATTGGCTGTCTGCTGGGACAGGGCAGTGGAGATGACTTTGGGATAAAGTAGGGTTGCCTTCTGCCTATGCAGTATTTCCTCTTAGGATAAATGGAGCACAAAGTAGCCTCAGGATCCTCTTTGATAAAAGATCTTCCCCAAAGGGCCTGATCCATTGATGTTCCACTTCTTCTCTGTTAAGGCTTGGAAGGTCTATTCATTTGAGCCACACTGGGATCCACACAAAGGCCCTAAATAAAACTGAGCCCATGTTTGTCCCAGGTGTTCTTCACAGAAATAGATGAAAGAAAAGCAGATGCCAGGGTGAGACTGGCTGCAGATCAAACAGACAGTGGAAAGCAGAGACGAACACCAGGCTGGACCATTAGTTCTTGCTGTCTGTGCTTCAACTTTGCGAATGGTCTCAGTTGCAGCCAACCTTCTAGCTCTCTAGGAAAAGGGCTGCCAACCAGAGCAATGGGAACGGAACGACGATGCCTGCCTTTGCTCCCGGCTTCCACTCTGTGCTGTACCTTCCCTGGCTTTCACACAGCTGCTTTGCTTCCCCCCCCTCCGCAAGTCAAGGAGGGGAACATGCCCCATGGCAAACGCAGGAGGGCTGGCAGAGCAGGGCTTCTGCTGAAAGAGCTGACACAGCACTGGGAAAGGCCTTCCTGCAATAAAGCTGTGAAACCCCATGCTCAGCAACAAAGCACAAAGGCTCCTCAGTCACCACGGAGGAGCCGGCTCCGCTGCCCGTCCCGCCCCGCAAGCATGTCGGCTAATCCTTGGGCAAGAGCTGCCAGTTCCCACACACCTGAGCAGCCAACCCGGCTGCCCCCAGCCTCTACCTGATGTGCACCAGCACTGGGACCACTTTTCCATCCATGCAGCCTTTCCCTTCAGCTCTTTTCCCACTGTGAGCTCTTACTCATACCCGTCTAGTGCCTGGCTTCGCAAGACCGTCATCTCCTTTTCCCTTGTGGCCTTGTGCAACTTGGTATAGCTAACTCACAGCTCCCTCTTCCCCTGCTACCTGTCTCAATAAGCCGGGAGAGGATTGCCTCTCAAACTGGGTCTACAGTGCTTGTTTCTTTGACTTGCCCTCCGTCCATTTTAGCCTTACAGTAGTTCCTACCCCTTTTGTGTCTCTCCAACATCACTTGCATCTTCTCATCCCTAGCCACTAGCTCCTCTGGAGGGGCATCAGTGAGTATGTCCAGGATCATAATTCTCCACTAGGAAAAGCAGGCAGCGGGCCATGAAAATACGAGGGTGGGCAAAGCACAAAAAAATCAAAGACCCTCCTCTCAAGAGCCATCTTACTGCCTTCCAGCAAGGAAAAAGTCGGAGTCTTCTTGCTTACCAACTCTGAGCTGTAAACAAGAAGGAAGACTGGGAAAGAGGACCACATTCAGAGCCAATGCTTATTTGGTGGTTGGGTGGGGAAGCAAAGGCAGAAAAAAACAGTATAGCTGGAAGATCAAGTGTGGAGGAGGGGGAATGTTGAAGCATTAAGCAGGGGTAAGCTAATTAAGCTGAGACTGTCCTGAGACCTTATCTTGATGGGCTGAGTCCCCAAATGTACATGAGTATTTTCTCTGCCCTGCCTCCCTCTTGGACTTCCTTGTTGCCTTGGATGTTGTTCAAGGAGTCCTGGTCCAGGGCTAAATATTCTCGCTATTAGAGCTCTCCAGGTGCTAAGGAGGAGGGATTTAATGAAGAGCTGTGAAGAGGGGATCAAGATAGTAACCCATAGAGCGTCTCATTTCCGAAATGGAGGAACTTGAGACTGAAGAGATTCAACACAAACAAAAATAAACTCGATGGCACAGAAAGAGGGAATATCAGATCCTTCCTTCCCTCCCTGCGCTGATGGCTCAGAGCAGGAAGCCAGGGAGCTCTCAGGGCTTGGCTGGTCATGACTCATTCGCCTCCACAATGGGAACGCGACAAAGCCGAAACTCTGCTGACTCAGGCGTGACTTCAGCACCAGGGTTAATCGCTGGCAGCCCTAAACTGGCTGCCCCCACCAGCCTCACCACCCCCTGCTTCTCTCTGCCTTCACTCCAATCAGGCCTCTTTTATCAGAGAGGTAGATGCCAGGTCATGGGAAATCACCAAAGGACACAAACCCTCTGGTCTTCTGTCCAAGACATGGTGACAAATGCACCCCTGCGTGCCAAACCATGCTGGTGTTGACCAGACCTGCAATTTCTGGGAAGAAGATCAAAAGTCCTACTTTCCTGTAGTTTAAATGCACGCTAACCAGTCATGGCTTTGTGACTGTGGTCTTGCTTCCCTCTTGTCTTTCTTCCCATTATCCTTTTAGTATATAATGTATTGCTGATATTGCACTATCTCCTTGAGTTAAAGGCAAACATTTCCTACTCCTGCAAGTGGGAACACCGTGCTCTGTTCTACTATAATTTGTTTGGAGACAGAAACAACACAATTTTTTTGTGACCAGAAGAATGTGATCCATGCTCTGGCAGCTCATGACCCATCAGAGCTGACAGCTAGGAAAAAGCTTTGCAAACAACATAGATGCAAACATGGCACCAAACAGATGCAATGGACAGACGCCCTTTGCCAGCTGACTGCCTCTCTTATAATGGGTGGAAGGTGTTCCTGCCCATAGGAACAAGATGATCTTTATGGTCCCTTCTAACTCCAACCCGTTCTGTATTTCTATGAGGATGTTGTCCTAGGAAAAGTGAAAGAGACTCAGACCTCCCAACTTTGTCTGACCTGTTCAAGCACTCCTGCCCATGAATAAGAGGCTTTAAAGAACAGTGTGTACATATAAACCCTATCTCAGGGCCCTGCCTTATTTCCAGCCTGCTGCTGCTCAGCTTTCTTATCACCAAGTCCTTGTGCAGGGAACTAATTTAACCTCTTCCAGGATCTATGATCTCCACAGTGCACAGGGACAGACATCAGGCTTTAGTCCTACCTGGGCCCCATCTGTAGGCACGAGTCTGCATCTTTATGAAAAGCTTTGCATCTTCAAAAGGCTTTTCAAGCAGTAACTAATTAATCTTCCAACACCCTGAGAGGCAGGAAAGTATTATTACCCCTGCTTTCAGGGATGGGGAAATCAGAGGTGCTGAATGACAAAGAGATGTGCCCAAGGCCACCCAGGCAATCACTGGCAATCACACTTGAATGGCTAGGTTTAGATGTGGGTATCTGCATATTATGGTGACAATTCTCACCTAAGGAAGCAGGTATGGAGGCATTTGTGGTGAGGCCTCACAGCCGCACCCACCACTCACGCAAACAGAAAAGGTCACCCTCATTTTTATGGCTGAGGAAACCAACCAAGGCACAGGGAGATGAAGTGGAAAACTTACCCTGTTGACAGCGCCTGGGAGCAAAACTTAAACATTATCCACATCAACAGCTAGACTAAAGGCTCCCAAAATGCGGCTCATGTTTTTCTCAACGAGCAAACTGGCTGCAACCAAATCTATGTCATTTTATGTAAGAACATGCCAGAAACTATGAGAGACACTGAGGCTGATGGTGACTGTCCCATTCAACCTTTGAGCAAAGTCACTTCCACAGTTCCATCCACACTGCCTCAAGGAGCTGACATCCACTCCTCATCTGTCTCCTGCTTAAAGTGGCTGTTGTGGTCCCCCTAGCCCAGGTTTAGACCTGGCACAGCCCTCTACAGCTCACCAGCAATGCCGAAGCAGTGAGAAGAGACACGTAAACAGGACAGATTTGGGTGCATGGGAGTCCCGTTGACTCCAGACCTCACAGCAGATGGTGGGGTTGAGTGGAGGGCGGCTGGCAGAGATAACAGACTCTGCGCTGGATGGAGATGCATCACTCTATCTATTAAGGTCACAGCCTCCATCCAGGCCATCTGGGGAATGATTGCTGAGCTTCAGAATGCTTGCGCAGGTGGGGGCTTAGAGGAGCCTGCTGAGCTTGTAAGGCTCAGAACTGTAAACAAGTGACAAGACCACCCATTAAAGGCAGCCTGGTCTGGCCCCAGTGATGAGCATCTGAAGCGGGGGGAGGAAGGCAGTGAGGAGGCCTCCCACAGGGGGTCATGCTCCTGCCTGCTACACAGCTCTGGGATACATGGGGCAGTGGCTTTG
This sequence comes from Psittacus erithacus, assembly GCA_009867235.2. Taxonomy (NCBI): domain Eukaryota; kingdom Metazoa; phylum Chordata; class Aves; order Psittaciformes; family Psittacidae; genus Psittacus; species Psittacus erithacus. The sequence continues at coordinate 246,709 of WYDI02028914.1, forward strand.
TTTTTCTGGGGATGGCAAGAGAGACCAACAGGGTTATACCCACTCTTACCTGCCCAGAAAGGTGAGGGCAGTCAGAAAGAGCTCACTGCACTGTGAAGACATTCAGCACTTAGCCCAGAGCAGAGGGCAAGTCAGGAGAAGCAGGAGTTCAAAGGGACTCTGCAGAAAGATGATTTGTCCTGCAGAGAGCTTACAAAATAGGGACCACACTGCATTTCCCTTTGGATACCTCAGTAGGAGCAAGGCTTGGTCTTTCTGGTGGGCCAAGGGGAGGTAACTGGGGACTTTGACTTAATGAGGGCTTCTTGGTGCCTTATTATCCCCTCCTGAAACAAGACAGCTTTGTGCTTAAAGGTAGCCCCAGGGAGGAGGTGGGTTGTGATATAACACTCAGGGGAATTTGATGACAAATGTCACTCAGGAGGAGGAATGACAGGCTGTGATGAGTGATTCATTGGGCCTTCTATGCCCAGGTATAGAGATGTCCCTTCATACACATCCTGTGAGACATTTCTGCTATGCATCACCCAGAGTCTGATGGATGCATGAGCATCTGTATTGGGTTTCTGCTGTTTGGGCTGGGTTTTGGGGTCCCTCTCTGCATGTTTCATTTTTTCCCACACCTGGGATGCCTGACTAGGAAGGCTGGGATACCAACAACTGTGATGGGAGCTGCAGGTCTGAATCCCAATAGCAGGCTCTAACCTAACTGTTCCCTAGCTTAGATTCATGAGAAACAAGCCAGAACCAAAAAGCAATCAGTTCCCTACGAAGACCTATTAACAATAGACAGGACGGAGCAAGCTGAAAGCCAACATTCCATTTTCAGCCTCACAGTGGAGAAACCAGGCCCACAGACCGAGGGTTAAATAGCTCGCTTGGCCCTAATTGCCATATTTCTTTGACTCTCATAGCTATTTTATTGACTTCTGTTGAAACTGCATCAGCACTAGGCTCCCTGTCTCCTTACAGAGCATTGAGCCATGTTCCAAAGGCTGGCTATGTGGACAGGAACAGCAGGCTGCTTGGCTGCTCAGCGGGGCAGATGTATTTTCCCCTGTGCCACTGAGGAGAGCTCCAGTGAATCATCGTGGTCTTCAAAGACCAGGAGGTCAACTGCTCTCTTGGGGCTCCTGTGTGCTTCGTCCTAGCTGAAACCAGGGCCTGACGAAGTTGCCACAAAAATGGAGAGCATGTGGAAAAACCCACTAGATCTAGAGGAAAAATCTTCCAACATGGCATGTTTTTTCTGATGGAAAGTGCCATTTAGTCCAAGCCAAAACTATCCTCTGGAACGTGCTGATTTTGGCAAAATTCAATGAAATAAATACAAAGCCTTTTGATAAGGTTGCAATGGCCACCCTTGGAACTGAATGTTTCTTTTTTTTGTGGTTTCAGCTTTTCCCATTGTCAAAAAAGGGTTTTCTCGTTTTAAGTCATAAAATTCATTGTAGAACAACTTATCCTTTTGGACTCTCATCTCTTTCAAATGGAACATGGTAAAACACAGACCAGAACCGCAACCAGAATGAAATGCTTTGGTTGCAATGCAATGGCACATTTTGGATTAAGCCAGGTAAAGTTTCCCTTTGAAATTTAATTTCCATGGACATTTTCAAATGCCAGTTTCTTTCAAGAGCAGAAGGAAAACTCATTCTGAAACACCCGACATCCCCATTTGCAAGCCCATTCTGTGTTTTAGTCATCTCCACAACTGACCTTTCCAACAGCTCTCACACCCAAAGAGAAAGCACCTCCCGCCTGCCTGCAAATCTCCTCACCTTCATTTCCACATCCCACTCTAACCCATCTGGATTCATTCCATAAGAGTCTCATCCCACCCTGTCCCTGGGTCAGAGTTCTCTGGGGACTTGGGACAATCCACACAGCCCAAGATGGGACCACGCAGCCCCGCTCCACAGGGTTCCCCCATTCCAATGCGTGGCCCTCTGGATTCCATTCCTTCTTCCTTCCTAACAGACGGATTTGCTCCCACCCTCCACCTGCCTGCTGTGCCCACCTCCTCCTCCGTCTGCTGTTTGTGTCTTCCCACTTGCTAACAACTACACGGGAGGCTATTTAAGAGAACTCATGTTCTTTTCAGATTGGGATGGGGAGGAAAGCAGGAGAGAGAACACAAACGAGACTATTGCATTTTTTAGCAGACGAGACAATACGGACACAGCTCCTGCAGGACATTGTACCTTTTTAAAGGCAAACTTTACCAAGGACAGATGCTCCCCAATACCACAGCACCATACAAGAGCAGCCCTGTTCTCCATCAAGATGGGAAAATGGCTCTGGAGCCAAAGGACTGTAAGCAGAAGCAGGGAGACCTGTAGGTCAGATGTGATGGAGTTTCCTGACCTGCCATGCCAGGTCCCAGAACCGCTGATAACCATAACACAAGGGAAGCAGGAGCTGTGCAGAATGAATCCGCACCTCCCCTGGTGTCCTGATGCTCCACAGAAGGACAGGACAAGCCTGGCCAGGGTTCCCCTTGGTGCTTTACCACCTCTGGGCATGGCAGCTGGGCTTGAATTGCTCACAGGCTGTCACTTGTTCGCCACCCCTGCTCTAGAGCAGGCATTGCTTGAGCTAACATCTGTAAGAAACATCTTTACTTGTTGCTTAGGCACCAAGGTGACAGATACAACACATCTGGATGCTTGACTACGTAAGAAGATGGATGGAAGGATATAAATAGCTAAGAGCAAAAGAAAAGAGGACAAAAAGTCCCATCTCCAATTCTGTAAAAAATGACCAGAATAGAACTGGAGAAAGACTTCCAGAAATATCCACATGGATATTAAATGAATGCAACAAGAAAAAAAGAAACCAGGGAAAAGAGACTAAAGGAAGCTTAACTTGTTTGAACATTAATTCTCCCATCCTGCAAAACGAGTTGATGTCACCTGGATGCCCCAAACCAATACTGGCAGTGGGGTACCCAACGTACTCAGATACTTCAGTGTGGGCAGGGGAAAAGAAAGGTAAGTAGATAAATGTCATGAACTCCTATTAGTGTGGGGGTTAAAGAGTTCAAAGGGTCAATCTTCAGTTAAGGGTAGAGGTTTCAGGGGCTGTGCTTGCCCGCAGAAACCCTGAGAGGAGGCAAAGGTGGGCAGAAACACACCAGTTTTAACGCATGTTGTCACCCTGTGTGAAGACGGAGCAGAGCAGGATGTGTCCTCCTGGCACAGCACGGTGCCATGCAGAAATAGATTAACTTGCTCATTAAATGTAAGCTCAGGTACTGGCAAATGGTATAGTCATTCTGGTAAAAGGCTCTACTTGTGCTTAGCAGCACAGTTGGTTTAAGCAAGGGGAATACTGCTGCAAGGCACAGACTGGTGCCTTGCCAGTTACCCACCACTTGGATGAAATGAAAGAATCATTAATTAAACCAAAAGCTAAGTTTCCTCCCAGTCCTGAAAAGGCACCAGACTTGAGAATTGACTCTTTCTGATGCTGTCACAGCACCAAATCTGACAGTCAGAAGGAACAGGTCTTTGGACTTGAGCTCTCAACAGGTCAACAGCACGGCAAGCCGATCGGTCCACACTGCAATTGCCCAAGCAAGAACGGGTGATGAGTTCTGCATCCGAAGCCACCCTGTGCCCAGACCCAGCAAAACACATGGGCAGAGATGGAGGAAACAGTGCAAGAGGATAAGAATGATGTGCCCCAAAGGGAAACGAAGAGACTTCGTTAAGGGGAGCGACACACTTTCCTCAGAGACCCAGTAAAACACATGGGCAGAGATGGAGGAAACAGTGCAAGAGGGTAAGAATGATGTGCCCCAAAGGGAAACGAAGAGACTTCATTAAGGGGAGCGACACACTTTCCTCAGCAGAGATCCCATCAGAAACAAATAACACCCCTTGCATGGAAAGCAACTGCCTCTTTGCAGAGCTGAAGGCAACCTGAAAGGGCAGCCCAATCTTATCCCCAGGGCTATTTTCAACCCTCTGGGCTATACAAGCTCAACCAGCACTAAGTAAAGGACTGGGAGTTTTTGCTGTGGATCTCCGCAAGCGAAGGACTCAGACAGGGAAGCAACAGGAAGCACAAGAGGAAGAGGAAGTTTACAGTTGTCCTCAGAAAAGTGCAGGCAGCATTTACTCTCCGAGCTTCCGTATCCCTTGGGAAAGCATAACAGCTTACATGCAAGTCTGCACAGGACCCTCTGGGAGTCTGAGCCTCAGGCCTGACAACCGACTGGCATAGGGTGAATCTAAAGGAACTGCATTGTTTGCTCTGGGAATACTCCTGATATGCTTGGCCTAACTGAGAAATAAGACTGCGAATGCTCCTATTGTAGGATCTACAAATCCTCTGCCCTTTCACATCCCTTGGAACCATTTTTTCTCTTCTCTCGTGCCCTTTCTTTCCATTGCCCTGATCCTGGAAAAAGGTATTTCAGTTTTGCCTTCACTTTCTCTCTCTGTAATGAAATCCTTGTATCCTCCAAACATGCCTTGCAGTTAAGGGGCTCTCTGGAGCAGACAATGAGGTAAGGGTCCCTTGGGCATAAAGACAAGTTATCTGCAGGCAGCTGCTTGGGCTGCAGGGTTAAGCCATTTTAATTACCTGTAAGCAGAGCACCAGCCAAAGAATGGTCAATGTGTAAAGCAAGCCCTGCTGTCCCAGCGGGGCTGGGATGTCTCAGGAAGGCTGCCTGCTGATCTTTAGCTAGATTAAATTCTTCTGTGAGCGCTGGCCTACAGTTTGATAGCAATGGGGATAACTTCTTTCCTGCACCCTCGAGTCCGTTGTTTGGTTTGGGGCAATGCCTGTGATCCCAGAGCACTGCAACTGCAAACCTCCCATCTGGATTACAACACGCCCTGCAAAATGCCAGGAACCAGGACTTCAGCAGGGTTTGAAGCTGTTGCTTTTCCATTCCTACCAGTGCAGAGCGACAGATCCCACTCCCTCAGAGCCCTAGAGCTTCAGATCAGTGTATATTCCAGGATGTGTCATCCGCAGAAACAGTTCTCATACACACTGTCCTCAAGTAAAGTGGTGCCAGGCCTACCACTCTCACCATGGCTCAGGTCTGGACTATACAGGAATGTGGGACTGAGCTGTGCAAGGGGACTCACTATGTTATGATCCTATCTCACCGATGCATGTCTTGCTTGCATGTCTGGGCTCCATTTGCCTATCTGAGTCCATCTGTGCCAATCCTGCCTAGCCCTACCCAATTCCCAATAGTTACCCATGGCTTCTGGTCCCCTCGTATCCCTGCCATCTTCCTCAATGCCCACAGCATACCCACGTGAAAGAAAATGGTGTTTGGGTGTGTTTATATGTGGGCAGAGGGAAGGGAAGGAACAGCTCTTTCCCAAGAGACTAAGATGGGAGCCAGTGCTGAACAGCAACTCTTCCCAAAGCAGGGATGGCCATTTGCCTCCTGGGTCACTGTGTCCCTATGTGAAGTCACCAGAGGCTACGGCAGCATTCCCCACCAGAGGCTCAAATAGCCTGTACATGACATATTGCTCAGCAAGCTGTGCTGTGCCTCTATTGACACTCCTGCACATGCCTAACCCCCTTCTCTGCTCTTCCCCTGCCTCCTTCCCAAGGAGAGCTGTTTAATCCCTGCAGATCCATGGAATACAGTGATGTTCTCCAGGGTAAACCCGTCCCCTCCCAGCTGGCAATGGCTCAGCTGCACAGACCCCACATGGAGCTGCTCTGCTGAGGGCAGCATGTCTTCTTGGCTCCTTGCCTCCTTCCCTTCTCCCTCCGCACTAGGAAAGTCACAGCTTGGTCCCACAGGACTCGGGGTCTCTAGTATGGCCCTGTCATGTGGGAAGCCGCACCCTGACCTCTTCGAGCTCTGACTTGCTTCCCCAAATTCGACTGGTTACGGGTAGGACAAGCCGGAGCCTGCCACCTCCTCCCCATCCCTTTGAACACAGACACGTAGGCAGTGAAACACGCTGAATGCAGCTGCAGGATCCAGCCCTCCGACTCTGGTGTGGAAAAACCACAGCTCCATGAGTCACCTGGATACAGCAGAGACAGGGCCTGCAAACATTCCCGTTCTCTTCCCTTGCTCAGTGGGACAGACGTGTTCTCAAGGCACCATGTCTCACTCTTCCCTCCCCAGTAACTGGTGGAAGCTCCTGGGGGGGACACAGACTGCTTTGAGAGGAGGATCCTGGCCCTTAGGAGGGGTGAAGGGGAGGCTTTCATGCAGCCTGATGTCCTGCTGTGAAACAGGGGAAGGAGGGAAGAGACAGGGATGTCTGGTGCCGCAGCAGATAACTATGGCAGGCGGCTGCCTGCAGAGCAAGCCGTAAGTCACGGAGGGCTGATGTGCTTCAACCTCGACTGCAGCAAAGGAGCCTGCCTCAGCTGAAGCACCCATGCTCAGCATCAACCCCTTCCCTTTCCCCCTTTCTCAGAGACCCCCTCTCCTCCTCAACTCCATTATTACCCTGTCCAGGTGCTCCCTTTCTTCCACTGGTGCCTTTCCAAGGGGCAGGGATGAGGTGTGTTGAGTGAGGATTGTTCCTGCCTAGCACTGGGGGAGCCATCTGACAAGCGGGGTACAGAGCACTGCGTGTGCAGAAAGCACACTTTGGGAAGAGGAATCCATGCTGTATTCCCATGGACGCACTCCTCCTTTCAGGGCTTGGCACAAAGGCTTTTCAACTTCCGCAGCCCAGCTACAAATCCCCCACAAAGGCCATTTTCTCAGGCAGAGAGACAATAGAGATCTCATATAAACAACCTAGTACGGTTAGCACATGGGGAACTAGCCTGCCCCCACTGATGCCTCTCTTCTTCCTCCGTGGAGCTGAGGCTAGCACGACACAATGTGTAATTAGGTTAATGAGCTAAGCACGGATTTTAATTGGGATTCCCTGATTTACTGGTCTATCTCCTTCTTTTGTTTTACTGTTGGGGAAGGTTCCTAAAAGCTGCCCTTGCTAAAGGCTCTGATATCAGAAAGGTCTTACGGATCTTTAATTGTATTTAATCATCAAGGTAATTAATGATCCTTGAGCAAAACGGAGATTGCATCTAGAGTAGTTCCAGTCTTGCCCTTCAGCATCTGTTGTGTCTGGGCAGAGGCATTCTGCAAACATGTAGGAAGGGGGTTGAAACAGAGAAAGACAAAAGGATAGTGGATTCCTATGGCCCTGCCTGAGCTACCCAATAGGACAGGAGGCTACAAGCTATTTAATTCCAGAGCCTGGAGCATTAGCTCATGGGGGATGGCTGCATCCCTATGCCTCCAACCATACAGCCTCAACAGGTGCTTAGTGCTCACACTCTAGCAAGTTTACTCCCATAAGACAGAATCACCTGCTCCTGCTGTTCCCCTTTTCCTGTCTTTGCTTCCGTTTGGCACCATTTCACACCTTCTTTTGCAGGGACATTTCCAAGGTTCAAAACCCTGCGAGGGAACCGGGGAGAAGGGGAGCAATGGGCAGCAAGTTACAACACATCCCCTTCTCTCTCCCAGGCCACAACCATGCAACTCCCATCTCAGGTGAAGCCTGCAGCCAAGCTCTCCATTTCTCCCAGAGCACAAAGCCTGTCCAACGAGAAACTGGGCTGCCTGCTCCGACTTGCCCCACAAATGCAGCTTTAGTTAGAAACGTCACCGGGAAAGCAGAATGGCCATGGAATCAGTCCCTGTCACTTGGGACCTATGTGCAAAACAGGGAGAGGTGTGTGTGTCGACAGAGGGGGTCTGTGCTGGCTTGTTGAGGAATGTACTCTGGCTTCCAGCCTCAATGACAAGGGGTGGTTTAGTGCAGAAAAGCCACGGCCCTCCCCTCCTCAATAAGGGTGGAAGGCTAAATACAGCTGCTCTGGTGTGAGAACTGAGGACAGTTGCAAACACTGCTTATGATACAGGGGAAGGACCAGTGGAGCCTGGTAGTGGGGTGATACTTGGTGTGAGTCTTCTGTAGAGGAAAAGCCCAGCTGCCACAGCAGGATCCACCAAAAAGCCTCCTTTTCTCATTTCTATTCTGGTGGGCCCTCCATAGTTGAGCACAAGTGAAAGGTCCTGGTGTGCTGCTGACTGAGCCTGCTTTTATACTGCCATTGTAAATTAGCCCCAGTGTGGCTTCAGACAGGACCCAGATAAGCTTTGTGAGCTGTGACTTGCAGAGAAAGACGTCGGGTTGGGCTTGCACTTCCAACTGGGTTCACAGCCTCAAGTCCTGGTTAAGGGTTGGGGCAGAATTCCCTTCCAGATACTGGGAGCCTAGCTTTTCTTGGAAACCTTGGGCTCCATTACCATGAGAAAGGGACTGCACAGAGCCAGTCCTGACTGGGAATCTGCCCCTTCCCACCCTGGAACAAGCCTCCTCACCTGGCAAGTTTCAGCTTGCTTGGGCCGTCAGCTTGGCGGATCTCATTTCTAGTGGTTTTTCTCTCCTTTATTGCCTACTTATCTGCCCTAGGGCTTGAGAAAAGGCTGTCTCCTTTATAGCATTAGCAAACATGCCAATTTTCCCCACTTGGAATATTTCATACACAGGCCTTTTTCTCCCACGCTCGCTCCCTACCCACCTCCTCTATCCCACATTGGGCTATGGCTACCACAGCAGCTTGTCGTGTATGGCAGGCACAGGCGGACAGGCAGTGTGCTTGTTCCCTGTACTTTACCCTCCAACTGTAGCACAACTGAGCAAACAGGAGCACTAGATGTGAGATACGGGGAGAGGCAGCGTGCCAGGAGCTGCAAGGAAGGAGTGTCACCCAGAAATACGGGACAAGGAGCAAGCCAGCACAAAAAGAACAGGAGGAGGAGAAGTCATGGGCTGGCTCGTGCCTGCCCACAGCGATGTGCACTGGAGCGGGGAGAAAGGAGAGGGCTGTTAAGACTGGGGAAGCAATGTGGCTACAGTGTCATGACACTGGGGTCAGTCGTGCTCCCACTAAAACTCCCCTCCCTGCAGGCAGAGCAGGGTCTTGGGCTCCCTACCAAGGATGATCCCTACAGACCCTGATCGTGGGAACGGCTAAAGCTGATTGCAGCAGCAATGAAGATCTGGATCAATCCTCTCCTCCCTCCCAACACATAAGATCAGCCCCGCTGATTGTGTCATTTATTCCTCAGCAAACAAAGCAGCCAAAAGAGAAACCCAGCCCTTAAATGAGAAATCCTGGAGACACAGCTCAGCGCGGAGCAGCTGGGCAGAGCAGGAGGAGAGCAGGAATGAGGCTTCCTGGCCTGACCTCATTTGTGCAGGAGCTGCCTTGGGCTGGAACACAGCAGAAGGCACAGCACCTTCATCTGTACTTTATTAAGCACTGTATTATTAAGCTCACACCATCCTCTTGGGATGCAGATGCTGTGCAGGGTGCCCTGGTGACTAGCCCCCACTGACAACCAGCTCCAGCATACACCCAGCCAGGGCTGTATCGCACCAAGGAAAGCCCGGGGGGCTCTCTTTGGAACCGCTCAGCACTGCCGTGGTGCCAGGGCCTGCTGGCAGCATCCGTGTCTTCTCCTGGGGGATGGCGTGCAGGGGAGGCAAGCTGTGCTGGAACTGCTTGCCTTGGGGTCCCTGCCAGCACAGTGACTTCCCTCTTGCGTGTCAAGGGCAGCGGCACAGAGCTGGCTGCGAAGCTCCCCCGTCTTGTCTCTCAGCTTTGCCTTCCCAGGAGGAAGGGAAGCAGAGCGCCAGGCTCAGGAACATGCACAAATGCACCTGACTTGCACTTTCTTTCTCTTTTCCTTTCCTGCCACCCACCACATCGTCTCTTGCTCTGCCCTCCCGGCACCTCCGCACACAGCAGCATTGTTCTCTCCTGCCAAAAAGAGCAACCTGACGAATTTAGAGCAGCGAAGCTCTGCAGTGGCGTACAGGGAGCCAGGTGTGTGGGAAGGGGAGAGATGAGCAGGTTCACTTAACCCCATCTCACTGCAGAAACCTCCCCTGCCTCGAAACATCTGCACTTACACACGAATGCAAAGACACCCAGCAACTGGAAGCACCACAATAGGAGTTTCTAGCCACAACTCAGCAGAGAGCCCGTGCTGCTCTTGTTTGCTCCTGCCTGCCAGGGAAGGATTGGGCCCGAGTATGCAGTGTGCTTGTTTGAAAACTGAGCTTGATCCTTTGCCTTTGTTTTTCACAAAGAGGTAGAAATAGAGCAAAAGATCTTGAGGGAGGCAGTGAAGTCGCTGCCTGAATGCACAGGCTATGAAACCTCACCAAGACACTGTGAAACCTCTGAACCACTGTTCAAATAGATTTCAAATACAGTCCCAGGCCTTCGTGCACTGAAGGTGATGGAGAAAAAAAGATGAACCAACAAATTTTCAGTGTACACGTTGAGGACAAATGGCTTTTTCATTGATAATGCCAGGGGATGAAGCCAGAGGATTCATCAGCATGTTTTGGCATCCCTCGGGACTGCGGGATTCTGCCCATAGCAATGTTAAATAACACATTAACAGGAGCAGAAGTGCAAGCAGGGTGCAAGGCCTCCCAGCAACTGAAAGTACCACATAAGCTGCTGCCAGACGCACTCAGGAGACTTCAGCTTTCATAATCAACCCCATAATCATCACTCTAAAGATGAACGGAGAGCAACTCCTGCAGTGCGGACACCAGCCAGGTCACTTGGCTTGGATTCTCCTCTGCTTCTGTCCCAGAGGAAACACTGTGCTGGAAATTACCCCCCGAGAACACAAGCAGCTGAAAAGGGAGGCGATGGCTTAGCTTTTGCACAGTCATTCCTGCTCTTATCCTCAGCGTTCCGTGCACAACCAGATCGAGAGCCAGAATGCCACCATGCTGCTATGCCCTGTCTGCACAGACTGACTCCATGTATTTAATTTCCCACACTTGTGTTTTCTCTTCCCATCACACAAACACACTACTAAAAACGTTGGAAGGCGCAAGGAGTGACTGGGAGAAGCAGGGAAGGGTAGAAGGAGGCTCCATCTCCCACCCTGTGAAGCTGTTTGGCATCTCCAGGACATGATGCCAAGCTACTGAAATGGCTCCTACAGCTGCGGTGGCAGAAAGGTGAGAGGAGTAGAAACCCTGCCTGCACAAGCAGCCCCTCTCATGGAAAACACAGCTCCTGCTGCTGATCACTCAGCAACTTAACCAACAACTGCTCAAAACACTCGCTCAGGGGACCCTGGGTTTCTTAAAGGGGCTGCCAAGCTGGAGACCCTATTTCATGCGAGCCTGTTCTTTCCACAGTGACTTATGAGCTGCTGGCCTCCTTAACAGGTCTTAACACGGACAGCCCAAATCACAAGCTACAAGGGGAACATCAGCTGAACCTGTCTCCTCCCCCAGAGCCTCCTTGGCAGTACGAGCTTAGTTCTTGCCCAAATTTCTAAGCAAAGCACTTGTCTTTTTTCTTCTCTGTTTGCAAAACACCCCCCTGTGAAAACTGACACTGCCTGGGGATCACATTTCTGACTCATCACTTAAAGATGATGCATTCTGGCCCAACGCTCAATCCAGCCTTTGTAAAATGATGCTTGACCTCTTCTCTCTCCCACCCCCTACTGCCCTCCTGAACAGCCAGTCTACGAGACAGAGGCAGTGGTAACCCAGATGTATTTGTTGCACTGACAGTCTGATGATGTAATGACCTGTCCATCAGAAGGGAAAGGAAAGGAAGAGAAGGGAAGGGAAAGGAAGGAAGGGAAAGGGAGCGCTGGACCAGCCATTCCCAGCCTGGAATGTGCACTGGACCCGGATGTGCAGGGGGAGGGGAGATCTGCGGGGAGGTGGTTTGATCACTGCTCCTGCCATGAGCAGGAACAAAGCGATGGGGCCAGGAATTTAGAGCAACCAACAGCATTTCTATGCTAATGAAAGCTCGGAGTTAGATCTTGCTGCCTGTGGCAAATTGGGAGTGAAAATCCAGGCTTGAAAGGATGCAACTTTTATGTCCGACGAGCGTCGCTGGGTTCCAGCCCTAGTCCTTCTCCCTCGGTTTATCTTTAATTGACTCCTACTAAGCCGGAGTACATGTTCATCCGTTCCAAATGGAACAGCTGTTGAAACTGAAAATCAGCATCATAAAGCGCAGACGTATCTAGTTTGTGGTGCTCACTTCTTAGCACTCCATTTCCAAACCTCAACAGCCTGCCCAGAACAAAGGATGCCTTGGCAGAGCATTAACCCCATCCTGCAACCCTTGCATCCCCTTGGGCTTGTGCAGAAAGGGCTGCGGGCTGGATCCCGTGCGGAGCATCCCCTCTACACTGATGAATGTGGCGGTGCAAGGTGAGGCTGGAAAAGATCTGTCCCACAGGGAGCTCCCAAAGCTAACTATGCTTCAGTCAGCCCCTGCAGGGAGTGTTTTGATCCACAGGGGCAGAAGTAAGGTCTCCATCCTTTGCATAACTGTCCACCGAGAGGCCAGCACGCAAAACCCTCAGAAACAAGACCTGACAAGGCACTGGCCCCTGGAGGTGAACTGATGGACTCCATGACCTAATACAATTGCCGGTTTTTAGCAGGCATGGTGTTCTGACCATCAGGCAACAGAGCTGACATGCTGGTGCTTGGTCCGCCTCACAAATAAACCATGCCCTCCTACACAATGAAAACACCAGCTGGCTAAGTCTTGGCCATCCCAGTGCTTAGTCTCAAGGGATAATCCAGACACCAGGCACTGCAAAATATAGTGGAGAACCCCAAAGATTGCCAAGTTCCTACAGCAGTCCCAAACCAACAGCTGGAGCAACTGGGCTCCAACTCGGGAGCTGTGCTCTGCAGAGGGATAGGATCCAGCAAGCAGGGATTGAGCTCTCTGCTAACACAGTGCTGGTGGTCTGGCTGGCTCTGTGTACAGGCAGGGTTCACTCCTATCTCTCTGGAAAGATACCATGCACTTTGATGTGAAGAAGGGATCAGCAAATTCCTAAGGCTGGTGTGCCAGTGTCTTTCCCAAAAGGACAAAAGGGGCCATAAAACTCCACAGGGACCAGAAGAGGCAGGATGCTGCAGACCAGCCTCTGCTACTGCAGTACGTCCAGGGCTTGGGACAAGGAGCATTCCTGGATACTGCTCTACAAATGTTACAGTCACCATCTTCCAGGTTGGCAACGGCCCTCTTAAAAGCCTGTGCACCTCTGCTCTCCTCTTTGAGCTCAACATGAAAGCATCCGAAGAAGAAAAGTGGTGCAATGCTCCAGACAGCCTGACCATGGAGTCCAACTGCAGAAACATTTCTGCAGGCAGCAAGAATTGCTAATGGGAGAATCAAAGCTCAAGCTTTCTCCCTTCGGAGTCTGCAGCAGCGTTTCTACACTAAGAGGGGTAAAGGGCCTGGATCCCTAATAGCAACAAAGCCAGAGGGAAGGCTTCCTAAGAAAGCTAGATCCTGCTTCAGGAAGGATATTCCTCTCACCTCCTCCCTGCATCCTCAGAAGCAGAACCCAACCACGTGAAAAGACCTGGAGGAAAACCCCAAGAAAGTGCAGGAGAAGGAGGAGTGGATGAAAAGAAAACCCTTTGTTAGCATGTGCCAGCAGGACTTTTCCTACAACTAATAACTCACACCAAGGGCACGCTGGGTGCCAGTCGTTCACACATTTACCAGGGTGGTTTGCTGGGAGCTGAAGTGTTTAGGAAACCTGTCACTGACCAATGTCAGCCTTAATCCTAAAGTAACTGATTAATTCAAAGTTGACCCTGAGCTTTTGCTGAAGTCTGCCCCTATCTGCCCAGCTCTAACAACAGAAAAAGCAGTTTCTGTGTTTTGCCAAGCAAACAAATGGAGCTCCAGACCTCTGATTAAATATTAACTACCCTGCACAGACCACAAGCAACATCCACAGCTATTCCTTGCTCCAAAGGCAGCTGCAGCAAGACGCAAAACAAAGCACACAAAACCAGGCAGGAACAAACGGTGTCATCCACATCAAGAAGCTTCCCATGTGCGTTTGAGTCAGCCTGAAGCCAGGAGGCATTTAAGAGCACATTTCACTGGGCTCAGCGCTCGGGGACCCGGCGCTGTCAGTGTATGGCTCTCTAGGTCCCACATGCCTCCCAGCACCCTCCGCTCCTCCCTGCACCGCATGAGTGAGCAGACTACAGCCCGATCCATCGGCTAATGACGTCAATAATCTTCGCTTTGGATCTCGCTGCAAAGCCTCTGCGATGCCTTTGGGAGGGTAAACTGGGGGATAACTCATTTACCCCCTTTCATCGCCTTTTCAAAGCCTAGTTTGGGACCAGCAGAGGCCAAACAATGACATTTAGAGACACAGAAGGAGATGATCAGCCAGCCCTGTGAGCCTGCAGCTGCAGAGGTCAATGAGGCTGCTGTTGCTACACCGGTCCTAGGGCACTAGTGTAGGACACTGGTGGGAACCAAGGTCAAAACAGTGCCCCCACACGAAACCCATTCACTTCTTGCAGCCCTGTTAAACAGCTGATCACACCATGGCAGAGATTTGTGTTTCACAAAAGGATAGCACAGATCTTCTGGATGGTACAGCCTTCACCTTCCTCCTCCTCCTCCTCCTCCCAGATGCTTCTCCTTAGGGCTCCTCATGGGCTTCGAGTTAAACAAGCACTGAAGGGCTGCAGGAAGTGGAGCTGCTCTCCTTGCTGTGCATAGGCTGAGGCAGGTATCTGCAGCCTTCCATGACTGCAGGTCTCACTAAAGCCAGGCTGAGGTGGGGCAGCCTGCAGCACTGGCTGAGTTTTGTTCCATGAAGTGGCTAGGCAGTGCTAACACCACTTGCATGCCCCATGCATGTCTTTGAAGGCTTTCCTCCGGGGCTCCCAGTATCATTTGACGCCCTGGAGCAACAGGACAAAAGGTGATTGTTCCCCATCTTATTTCTAATTATGACTGGAAATAAAAAAGCAGCTGTGCTCCTATTTGGGCCCTCAGCCAGCCCTGGTGTCCCCCCCCCTTGCTTGATTTCACAGACATATGCTCAGGTTTCTGACGCACAGAGATCAAATAACCCATCACTCAGGGTAAGATATTATCCCCTATTACCAATTCAATGCAAACAGCTCTCATCTTCTCCAGATTAAAAGCCAATTAGAGAACCTTGCTTTTCAAGGGGAGAGGAAACTGAGAGAGGGTTTTTTTGGTGGGGTTTTTGTTGGTCTCTGGCAATACCTCCCATAAGTGTTATCGACGAGTTCTTTCTAATAGCATTCATTTTGCTCAGAACCCTTTGGGATTCACGTCTCCAGAGGAAAAAAGAGAAATGCAGGGAGGACAACAGCACAATCACAACAATCCACGCTCTAAAAAGGTAAAGGACATAAATAACACTCGCTGGAGGATCAGCGGTGTTTGCTTAAGTCAGCAATTGGTGTTTTGGGTTTCAAAGCTGTCTCAGGGCAAGGGAGCCTTTACTCTCAAGGTGAAGAGCAAGCTCATAAATCTGGGAGAAGCTTCAAGACCAGAATATGCTGATTCCCCACTGCAGGGAGGGCAGAGCCAACAGGAAAAGGGCATTTGCTCTGCAAACAAGAAGCAGGATGAGTACTTGTAAATCGCTAGTCACAAGGGAACAGGTGACATTCGGTCCTGCTGCGCTCAGATCGGGAATACAAGGGGAAGAGAAAGGTGACTTTAAGCCAGCCCTGCACTCACAAGGGCTGAATGAGCCCCTGGTTTCTCCTCTCAGGTCAGGTCTGATACTCTATTTCCCACAGCTCTCACTGTGCAAGATTTACCTTCAAAGCAGCAGACTCAGCCCTGGCCCCAAATGCCTCCTCTTGCCCTGGGAGCAGACACGTCTAGAGACATGTCCGGCGCAGGGATAAAGCCGGAGATGGGAACATCTCCTGGCTGGGACTGCAGCCAGCACAGCAGGACTCCAACACAGAAGTATGCAATGATAACTCTCTCCATCAATCCCGCTTCCCTACATTTAGCAGAAACAAAGAAGCCTCATCATCGAAAACCCCGGACTGCCTTTCCAACGAGTATCATACCCCAAACGAGCTCCCTGCTTAGGCTTCCCCCAGCTTGCTACTGCTTTACTCACTGCCCATTGACCCCCTGCCTCTCTGAGGGCACACGCTGCTCATAGCCCATTACTATTAGTTTGCAATCAGCGCGCAGGAACCGCCCCAGGCTTCTGTCTGCCATGGCCCTTGCAAAGCCCTGCGACCCAGAGCAGCCTTCTAGCGCATGTGCTGCAAGGTGAAGGGGGATTGAGCTCTTGATGGAGGGCGTTTAGCACACCCCTCTGCTTCAGTAGGTAGCTGGATGACCTCCTGTGGTCCTCTGCAACCTGAATTATCTGCTGTTTCTATCAGGATGCTAAACGAGCACAAAAACATGTCTGTCTTTCTGTCAATCTGTCACTTCGCATCCATTTCATCTTCATCTGTCACGCGTTAGCCCAGGTCTTGCTGTCTATAAGCAGTTATTTATTGTTTCCTCTTTTGCTTTCCTTTTTAAATCCATTTCCATTTGAAATATGAAGACACACACACAGAGACAACTGCAGGCGCACACAAACAGCAGCGCACCGTTTTCACCACGCTTACTCTTTGTTCCAGGCTTAGTTAGTGAAAAAGACTGGGAGTAACTTGGTCTGACAAGTGACTCTTTGCATTAACACCAACGGCCAAACTGCCCTAGCCTCCTCCTGGTTGCACACACGGGCAGGGCGAGGGGATCTGCCCAGCTTCCCTGTGTGGCGCACAAGCAGAACAGGAGGCCAGGCTGTGTCTACACCGCCAGCAGCAGATCTCAGCCCGTTTCCAGTCTGCACTTGCCCACCAGCCAACATGTTCCCATGCAGCCACAAGTTTTGCATCGGGAGAGGAGGGGCCCGACCACAGCCCAGCAAGGAGGAACCCAAAATCTTGCTCCCACTGTCTGGGCTGAGCACAAGCACAAACCAAACCACCCACAGCAGATGTCCTGAACGTCCTTGTGCTTTAGCATCATGCCGGCGACTTCAGCCTGAGAAGCCACCGGGGAGAAAGTGGGAAGCGGTGGGACATAGGCGCAGCGTGTAAGGGATTACAACAGCATCTCCCCAGGGTTAGTAAACGTGCTCTAGTGATGGGCAATGGATGGGAATAGCACCAGGGCTGGGGGAGAAGCTGAAGCACAAAAGACACCTCCCAGCACACACCTGCACAGCCACAGCCCATCCTGCTGCTGCACGCATGCATTGAGACACAGGCAGAGAAAGGGGGGCGAGCAGGAGGAGCCTGGGGACAGGCCAGCAGGGAGGAAAGAAGTGGGAGGATCCCTCCCTCTCCCCTTCCTTTCCGCCCAGGAAGGAAAAAACAAGGAAGACTTTTCCATGCCCGGATATTTTTCCCATCGTCCCCAGCTGCCGCTGGTGAAACCCCATCTCAAGCCACCCCGTCGCCATGGCAACGGGCCGAAAGGAACAGATGGTCCTGGCGAGCCAAATCCCAGTTGGAGGGGAGCAGCACAAGGGGCCCTGGCGGGGCAGGAGGGGTCATCCCCATCAAGCTCCTATCCCTCGTCCTCCAGCCATGGCGGGACATTGGTGCCATGTTGGGGTGGCCTCAGATGGATGCTCAGCCCCAAGGGGTATGAACCTTCTAAGACCCACCCATGGGCTTCTCCAGCTAAGAGAATAGCCGTGTTTACTCAGACATCTGGAGCATCTCCCTGCCTGCAATTAGCAAACCTGACGTCCCAAGATGGGGGATCACAAAGCAGGCAAGCGTGGGGTTCATCTGTGAAGGGAGCAGGCACAGGGCTCAGCTGCCACAGCCTCGCCGCATCTCCCAGAAGGATTCATCCGAGCAGACCAGGGATGAGGACCGGGGTGGGTGAAGATAAAACTCAGCCACTAATCTCCTTGTGGATTAGCCTGCCCACGTGGGGCCATGGTGTGGGGCTTTGGAGCAGACAAACAACATCTAAGCTCTGCTGGGGACACCCATGACCCTGGAGTCCTGGAGAAGAGGACCCAGAGAGCAGAAGGAATTTCCTAGGGGCACAGACCTCTTCTCTCATTGGATTTGCAGAGTGAGCTTGGTGTGCTCAGCCCCATAACTGGTTGCACTATGGGGGAAAGCAGCAAGTGTGAAACCACACTTCCAAGACTACACAGCAGCCTAGACCTGTAAAGGCAAAGGACTCTCTATGGGGAAACACAGGTTAAAGATGCCAGGGAACATCGTCGCAAGAAATTAAAAGCTAAAGAAGCCACTTTTCCTTTAGGAACCTCAGCTCCTAGCACAGGCTGTCTCAAGTGCTCAGGCCCATTCTCTCCTGAAAACCCCAAAGCAATACTCATTGGAGTACTGCAGTATTGGACTCAGTGGTCCATCACAAACTTTCCAGAGCCAGTTTTGGAGCTGTTACCACCATTATCACAACCTGCTTAGCTCCAGACAAATTAAGGCTCTGCAGACCACAGTTTTGCAGCTGCTTTTCTTGCCCACGGGAGGCTCCATCCCATGTGTTTTCCAAGGGCTCAAGGGGCCAGAAGATGCTGAGGACACGAAGCAGTGGTCCTAGGGTGAGAACTGAGCATGTGGGGACCTAAACACCCATCCTGCCTCACAGCGATCGCTTCTCCCTGCTCCTAGGAGCCAAGCTGCTCCCTTTCCCGCAGCCCTGGCACGCTCACAGAGATACTGGCCTCGGGGGCCCAGCCTGGCCCAACCGGCTCCCAGCCCACACCCGTGAGAAGAGCAAGAGCCCATCCTGCCTCTCAGGTGTGGCCCTTCGCCTGCGGGCTCCCGCTGGTGCCAGCTTGGATGCGGCCACTTGCGCTGGGTGAGAGAAGGGAGGCAGGAGCTGCTGGGCTCGTGGGAAGCTGCAGAGCATCCTGGTGTGGAGAGGTGGGGGGGTGTCCGCAGCGCCCCTGTTCTGCGGTTCCTCTACTTCAGAGAGGGTTTCACAGATGTTTTCTGCTCACATCTGGGCTCAGCCCTTTCCTCCCCAGCCCTGGAAACCCACATCTCTTCTCTGCAGAACAGGTTGGGTGCCGGAGCCATGCCCGCTTCCCACGCTCCAGCCTGGCCCAATAGCCCATCTCTTGCTTTCCCTCTGCTCTCCTTCCCGGATCAAAGCTGCCTCCCCTCCCTGTATTACAGACATTATTCAGCTGCTAGATAAGAAGCTCTCCAGCAGCTCTTTATTAATCCCACTGGTGGCAGAAAGGAGGCAGAGTGAAAGGACTCAGCATGGCCAGGACAGAGACTGATGTTCCACGAAGCACCTCTGTAAGAGCGAAGCACGTCTTTTTCCCAGCAAGTCTCATGGGAAGCTTGTGTAATAATTAACCATTATTGAACTTTAAAACCTCCGTCTCTCGCTCTGTCCTGACGAGGCGTTTGTAATAACTCATCCAGTCTAAAACACTCCCAGCCCCATTTGCTGGGGCACAATGGGGCAGGAGGGGTAAGGAGGGGGATGCAGACAGACTCCAGCACAGGCTTGCTCGCTTTTGCACTGAGCTGCCATGTCCCAGCTCCAAGCTGCCAGAGAGCTTGGACAGGAAAATCCTTTCTCCCATTCAATGCATCTTGCAGCTCCTTTGGCCACAAAAAGAAATGGCTTGTTGTGGGAGCTTCCTAGGGAAGGTTCCCCCCACCCTTGGAACACCATAGACTCCTGCATATGGCTAAAATTGTAATCTACGCGGGAGATAGACTAGAAAGCTTTTATAGCATAAAGACACTTGTTTAAATCCATCTGCTGTCTGAGGCAACTATAATCAATACCATGTGATGGCTCACATGTGGAACAAGTTGCATGGTTCACAGGGCCTGGATTTGCATTGCTACCTGCCCCCTCTTATGGATGGACCACAGAGTTTGTGAAATGCTTGTTCATGCAACAGGAAGGGTATTTCTGTAACCTGCATCCTACAATGGGGCAACTCCAGAGTTACAAAAGCTGCTCCCAGGATATTAGTGGCAAAAGCAAAACACCCTGCAGATACCTGAAGACTTAAATTACCGTCCCCAGCATGCTGCCATCCTTCCAGCCTTAGCATTTACAGCAAACCCACCAAGGACAGGGCACAATGTGAACCCCTGTCACTTGTCCTGCCTTTGAATTAAACCAGGCAGGGAAGCCAGGGAACCATGTTCAGCTATTCCCATGGTTTCAACCCACCCATCACACACCCAGAGCAGTAAGAAACTGGGCCCAGTGTCTGCACGGCCAGAATATGTGTGTGTCAATCTATGCAAAACAATTCCCTGTCTTCTAAACTCCTCGGGTAAGGAGCCGTCGGCTCCCGGCTGCTATGAGAAATGACAAAATAAAGGGGAGTCATCTTTCCCTGTGCTTCGCAAATGGGCTCCTGCCTGTATAGAGGAACGTCAGCAAGATCAGTTGTGCAAGGCGCCCCGCGGACACAGGGCAACATGAGCAGAAGAGAGGGACTGCTTTTGACAAGGAAAGGCACACAGAGGTGAAGTGAGCTGGCCAAGGATATTCCAGGGAGCTTGTGGCAAAGCCAGGAAATGATGCCAGCCCTTCTGAGCTCAGCCTGCCTTTGCCATCACCTCCAGGCCATTCTTTCCCTTTAAGTAAAAGCTGATTCACTCCTGGTAGAAGTCAGTGTGAGGCAGCAGATATTCCCACTTCCAGTGAGGCGCTGCAGGGTACTCCACGGGCATGGCAGCAATCGGGATGTCAAGGATACAAAAACATATACATACCTAAGAATAATTACTTAAGCCTTTCATTTCCAAAGTGAGCTTAGAGCTGGTGCAAGGTCTCAGATCAATACCAGCAAACCTGCAAATTGGAGTGCTCCCCTTAGCCTCGGAAAGGGCACAGCTGAGACAGCATCTGCACAAGCAGCCTGCCCACAGCCCCTTCCAGCCTGCCTCAGCTCTGACCTTGAGGAGTTGCCTTGAAGCGCAAGAGGGAAACTCCTCCTTCCTCCCTGCTTCCCTGCAGCCCTGGCCTTTTGTTCCCCAGCAGGGAGATCATCGCTGGTTCCCTTTACTTGGGTACACTCTGTCTGGTGAGTCCTGACAAGCTCATTCCATGCGCACACCAAGAGGACTTGCTTCATCACTGCAGGCAGAAGTCCTAATGGGTTCAGTGGGATTTTGCAGCACAGATTTTGAGGCAAATCCAGCCTTAGAGAGAGCTTAGCTACCAGGCTGGCTCTGGGATTTCAGACGGTGAGATGCAGTCGCCTGTTCATGTGGTCCATTATAAACAGGCCTTTCTTCTCTCCTGCCCCACTGCTGTACATGCGCTCGGCCCCATGCCCCAGGGACCTTTGAAAGCTGCATTATAGGTTCTCCCCATACAAAGTTTGGTTCAATACAGCTGTCAGGCTTTGGCCACATCACCCCTGCTAATTGGAATTACAATAGGCAGACTGCAGCTTTCACTCCATCTCTCTGTTGCTTGTCATAATGTAATCAAAATCCCTCTTGCGCTCTCTTTATCATGGAGCGTGACGGGAGTAGAGCCACTGGCAACCACGTGGCCAGCAGAGACTACGGATTCCTGCGGATCAGACTGGGGCTGGGAAGCTTTGCCATAGGGTGGAAAAAGAGACCCTCACTGCCAAAACTCTCCAGGCAGTCTTTGCCAAGCAGGTTAATGGGTAGGGACCTGGCTGGGCACAGCAGGGAGACAAAGATGGGGACTGAGAGGTGCTGGTGGAGCATGTCCTGTGGTTAGGAGGTACAGAGTCAGGCTAAGACCAGAGGCAGGCACAGACTGATTGTAGCGCTGGACACTGGCTGGGCATCTGGATAGGAATGTGCCAAAGCTTTGTGCTCACATAGGAAGCTGCCTACTTCTTGCTTAGCCCTAGTGCAAGCAAAGCTGAGATAGCACCTAAAGGCTTCAGCTTGGTCGGGATCCCTGCCACGCTAGGTGCTGTGCACAAGTCCCTGCCCCGGCAAGCTCTTCAGCCTGCTGATCCACAAACCCCTGCCCGCATCATCCTCACTGCTCCCTGCCTATTTGCAGCAGCTCTGGCAAGCAAGAGGCCGTGCACGTCGTTGCTCACACCAGCTCCAAAGGCTCGGCCAATTTACTGAGCCAGGGTGATAACATAGCGGGCAATAGATAGCGCATCTGTGATTTGTTGATCATTATCACAAGGCAGTAACGCAGGGCTGAATTACCCAGGCGAAAGAAGGATGGGCAGCCTGGACCAACTGAGCTGCCCAGAAACTGGCCATAAACAAAACTTAGATAATTAGAGTGCTTGGGTGGAAATGCAGCCTCTAAGTATTCTTAGGCTCATGGAAATAAAGGAAATAAATTCTTGGAAGGTGCCAGGCTGGATGGGGCAGAGGGAGGCTCATTTTCCACATCACTGGATAGCAGCCGTTATAAATCGCACTGAAAGATGCACCTCCCCAGGCTAGCGCTATTTTTAAACTCCAGGAGAGAGGGAGGAGCAAAAACACATTTTAGTATTTACACCACAGGCGAAAAGGGTATTTAAAAACCAGGGTGCAGTTCCGGAAGGCTGCTCCTGCCATGCCCAGAAAGAAAGAAGGAGTTTTCTTTCTATAGCTTGATAGCTGGAAATACCAGCCCCAGAGAATTCATCGTTCCACCATCGTTCTGTTGTAAGCTGGGAAATCAAACTCCCACAAGGGCTGGGGGGAGACAGGGGATAAAGGTTCCTTCCCTGGCAAATTGCTAGTTCAGTTCCCAACTGAATCAGCAGCGAATGCAAATCAGCTCCTCTGAATCCTGAGGGGTGACTTCTGCACTGCCCCTGCTTACTGGCGTCTGGGATAGCATCCCATAGGAGATGAGACAACAGCAGCACCCTCGTGGGAACAGCAGTCTGGTTTGCTGGGCCAGGAGCCCGAGCTGGGTACCAGACGCAGCAGGGATGGGACACCAGGGCACAGGATGTCAATGAAGGACGTGGCCACAGCAGAGCCCCACGTGGTGCTTTGCCCGCTGGAGCAGCGTGTCCCAGCCGTTCTGCATGGCAAGGGCACCTGAGCTTTGGGGCGAGGAAATCCATGCACCAGCTTGCATAGGATCACCAGGATGGTTTTCCTTCCTGATGCTCCATTGCTCCTGCAGCTGGCTCGTGCTTCCTTCTCCGGTCAGGGTGGGAAGTGGGGTGGGCTCTGGTTTTGGCAGTCACCTACTGGCGATCTCTGACTGACCACAGGCTGACTGATGCTGCACAGCAACAGCCTGCCACGGGAGGTGTAATGATGGGAGAGTTCTCAGCCTTGCTCTCTAAGGAGTCCTAAGGACCCAAAGATAAACTGCCTTCCTCTACAACCGCTGCAGCTTTCCTCCTGCTAAACTCAGTCCGGCTCCTAATTCCCTCCCAGATCCTCACGCACTGAGAACATTCCTCTTACAAGCTGTGTTCTGTGCAAGCCTCTCCCCCTCCCAATCCTCCCACCCCTTACCAGGACTGCTGTTATCTTCCCAAAAGGATTCTATTCAGCTTGTATCAAAGGGATGCATGAGCACACCCATTAGGAATCAGAGCATCAAGCAAATCCCCAAACAAGCCGCCTCTAAAGATCAGAGCACACTGTAATCACTCCCTCCGTGAGGAGTTCCCAATAAGTCCTCCCCCACTTTCTCTGGGTTCTTCCTGAACCCAAGCACATGAGATAGGTTTGGTAAGCTCAACTGCAGCACTAGTAAAAGTCTCTTCATTCAACTTGCACACATTGCTCCTGGCATCCCTGCAAACCCTCTCCTCCATTTCAGCACACAGATGATGCTCACAGGCTGCCCCAGCCCTTGTGCCCTGCAGTCAGAAGGGCATTGCTGCTGGTCTGGGTCTCACATCCTGGGTTGGAGAGGCTGCTGCAGATGCCACAGGTGACAGCCGCAGGTCTCACCCTCACCCTCATCCTCCTCTCCCTGCTTCCTTATGGGAGACAGCTGGAAAGCAATGCCAGCCCAGAGAGAGGGGAGCACTAGCAGCAGGGTGTGCATGCCTGCACAGGGACAAGCACCAGGACAGAAGTGGCTCTTCAGTACATACATGTTGATTCACGTGTTGGTGCACATGAGCATCTTTCATAACCATGGCCTCAAAGAGAAAAGTAAGGAGCCTTTTCTAAAGCCTTTCGTAAGACACCATGTGCTCTACCAACATGACACAAGCACAGCACTTGGCTTTGACACTGTGACAATAGGTGTCCTGTAGCTGTGGATCCTGGGCTGCCCCTTTCTTCAGCACCTACTACCGAGGTCTCACCCCTTGGTACACGTGAATGAACTCATCCTTCCCGAGTGAAACACACAGAGCTCCAGTGTGTCCAGCTGCGGGGTGCAATGCACAGACAGCAGCACTGCCTGCAGAGCCAAGAGGGGTCCTGTATCCCATGGAAACTGTGGCAGCTGATATAAATTACAGCATGGCAAGGATGCTGCTATGCAACACATCTGATCCTAATGACCATACATGGGCACAGTTTTGGTTCTCCTCTGCAGCTAGGAGATACCCCTTCCTGCAGCTCGGTCCTCAGCCACCGTGATGGTGCAGCTGACAAGGGAAGAGCATGAACGGGTCCAGTAGTGAACAGCTTGTGCTGCTGTCTCCGCTGTACATCACCAAATCACTACCTGCTGCCCCTGCTCCAGCCCTTAAAACAACATTGCTTCTCAAATGGCTAAGTGAGCAAGGTGACACAGGCAATGGCAGCAAGGAAACGCTGTGTGCTGCAGCCTCCCTGGAACAGGGGTGATCTCCCTCTTTGTGCATACTTCCAGCCCTTAAACTGACTTTGATTATCCATCTGTAACACTTCCTCTAGTTTTGGCACCCCCCCAGGCTAGAAAGGCCATCAGCACAACTGCTCTGGTGGGAAGGTGACTTCAGGCTTGCCTACAAGGGGTCTCAGCGCTGATTATGAAGGCCAAGAAAAGTCAAAGAGTAAAGCCCATTAGATGCCCTTCCCTAAGAAGAAGGCAGCCATAGCTTGATGCAGCTTAGCTCTCCAGTGAAAACAGGGTAGTCCTGACTGCAGGCTTTGTATGGATTTTAATGTGCTGCCAGCAATGAACACCCTTCTCCTGCTCCCCCAGCATTCACGTTGATGGGCAATAGCACTCATCAGGCTCTGGTGCAGCAGATGTAGGAAAGCTGAGGCTGTAGCACAAGGAGACGCAGTCTCTTTCTTTCTGGTCCCAGCCCAGTGAGAGGATGAAGAGATGTCTGAAGGCAGTGGAAAGCTCCATCAGGGCCATGGGTTTGGGTGAGGGGTTAAGTTATGAATCTGTAACTTAATATGTTATGTGCTGATAACTCACACAGCCCCAGAGTGTAGGCTCAGCTTGCTCTTTTGCTCAGGCTGCTCAAGCACAGGGCAGGGTTCATCACCCCTGGCTGTTCGTCTCTGCCCTGTGCCACAATGTCTCTCACAAGCCAGCATAACCATGGCGTACCAAGCTTCTCTACACAGAAACCTGAAGAAGACAGCGACAGAAACCCTGACCTATCTCTTCAAACTATCCAGCCCTCTGATTGTGCCTCCCAGTAAACCTTGTTCATCATATTAAACTCTCCCCTAGGTCTGTGACTTCTGTCCACCACGGACTGTTTGTAACCCCTCGCTTTGCTAGGATGCTCAGCACAACAGCCTTTAATTACAGACCTCTGCTTGAGTCCCACCAGCCTGCTTTACATTAGACCCTGAGCCCATAGACAGAACTCTGCCCTCAGACTGCTCCCTTGGGTTGTCCTTTCTAGGAACAGAGAAAATGGTCAATGAAAAGCTTCTCCCCCTCAGTCCAGAGGGTATCAGAAATGAAACCTGGTTTTGCCACCTGTGGGATGCTCACTACAAAAGCAGATACCTATAAGGAAAAGTGAAATCCAGCGTCCCCCCCTGCACCCACATGATGTGGCTACAGACTCTCCACTGCAGCAGCCTGCTCTGATTCTGTCTGTAGACTCACACAGAGAACAAGGCTGGTTTTGCTCTCAGGTGGCCACACAGCGCTCTGCTCCAGCCCCCTCATCTCCCACACAGATGGGCCTTTGTGCTGGGAACTGCTCTCGCCTGTCACCAGAGCAGAAACGCTGGATGTTAGCCACTGGCTGCAAGCTGCATGGACCCTCTGTCACTCCTGGCCATGCCACTGGGTGCCTTGATCTAGCAGGGGGAGAGGAATGGATCTCCTATGGGAAAGGAAAAATAGACTCTGATTCAGTCTGATTACGGGGTTTTCCCAGGTAGGGAGAACTGCTGAGAAGAGAGATGGAGGCAGAGTCCTCTTGACTAACCAGGCTTGGAGCACCTGCTGTCACATAGCCAGGTGGTCCATCTGGTACCTGCCGCTGCTTCAAGGCACTGATGTGATTTGCAGGTCCTTCTGTAGCATCCCTGCATGGCTGGGAGCAGATGGAGGCACTTTGCTACTTCCTGTAGTTAGAAAGGCAAACAGGCCGGGATGGGGAATGGAAACCCCCATCCCTGTGTTTTCTCTTTCAGGGAGGAGAGTCATACGGATCTTGCCGCTCTCCCCACCTGTAGGTCAAATGACGATGGAAAGCAGTGCTGCACACCAATCTCCAACTGGCTCAGAGAGGTTAGATGAATGGTGCTTAGAAAGTCTTTCCTCCTGCATCACACCAAATAATGTCAAAGGAGGATTATAAACCTCCTGCAGGGACAGCTTTATCTTGGGGGAATGAAGAGACAGTTCATCAAGTTGGGTCAGTTCCTCCTATCCATCCCACAGAGATGCCAAAGGGACAAGAGGCTGCTGGCCGGATTCCCCCTGCCCCCTGCTGCTGCAGACCTGTACCATACAGGCACAAGCAGCCTCCCCAGCATGGGACCCCCTGTCCTCCCGTGCTGGGCAAACAGCAAGGGCCTGAAGCTCACTCTCCCCCTCTCGTGCCCAGTAGCTACTGTTTGTCTGCTTTGGGACTGCTGCAGAGCCAAGAGCTGCCGCAGCTTTTGTGATGCCAGCCTGCTGCATCAGCCCCAGAGATGGGGAAAAACAGTGAATAGACAGCAAGGCATTGCACTCCCCGTGCTTTCTTGGGTGCCCGTGGAGGCAGGGACACACAGAAATGACAGCATAGGGCATATAAAGTAACAGAGTGCTGAGAAGGGCAAATTTCGCTTTCCATTTCTATGTGTGATATAGACAGGGTTGTAAAAGCAGGACTTTAAACCTCGCATGGTGGCACGCTGGAAGGACACTGAGGCACCTGTTTGGCCGCCATAAAGGGGAAACTGTCCTTCCTCCCATGGATACTTCTGCACTTGGGCAGATTGGGCAATAGTTTCTCTTCTGCTATGGAGCTGAGAGGTTCCCCTTGAAAACAGAGCTGGGAGGGTATGTGCCCATGTGCTGAAAGGGTAAAGTGCATCAGCCTAACCTGGACTAAACCTTTACTGGAGAGATGGAGAAAACTGTAAGGCCAGGAGAATAACTGCATCGCAACAGCAGCCAGGAGGAAAAGAAAGGTGTGTCTCATGAGAGATGTCATTCCTTAGTTAAAACAAGTTTTCACCTGGAACAATAATCTGGGTTAGGGAACCCTCACTGCAGAGCTCTGAATTCTCTGTGCTGGGATGGCTGAGCTCCGGTAATTAACACAAGAGGCGTCTCAAATGCAAACTGGGTCCCAGCTCCAGTGGCTGGCGGCTTGAACTCACCCTGCATCAGAGCAGCCCTGATTTAATCTGGTGTAGTTGAGAAAGCAAGATCTCCAGGGGTTGCTCAGATGGGAGTACCTTTGTCCTTCCCTCATTTGTTTCTGCTTTTTGCACTGATATGCCTTGCTGATGGCCTGTTAAAAGGACTGAGCAAGAGCCACCATGACCTCCAGCAATGATGTTGCAAGATGCAAGCCTTTTCTCAGAGGATTGTGGCCATTCTATCTGAAGTCTTACTAATGCATCCCTGCAGCATTCACAGGCACCATACGATGGGATGTCCCTACCCTTAGCAGCGCTAGCAGAGGGCAAGGGGTGCCAGTGGAAACGTAGGCCTGGGAAGCAGGTCACGACAACCGGCTCTTCTGGTTCCCTTCGTGATTCAGCCGAGGTGTGAGCGGTGCCCAAAGCATCCTCCTGCTGCCTGCCTTTAAACTTAGCTTTGTGGCTGGTGCAGCTGCAGCCCAGAGGAGGGGTGATGCGAGGAGAGAGGATGTGCCAGGCTCCACCAGCACCGGCATCTTGTCAGCCACCGGCTAATGCTGAGCATTTGCCTCACGCTAGATATGCTGCTGGATGTGGTAATGCCCCTGCTTCTGTACATCTATTTGCAAACGGCTCCGTGTGCACTGGGCTGGGAGCTCTTGCTTGATTAACGCTGCCGGTTCAGAGAGCAAATAGCATTAACCACAGCCATCCCCTGGCTCTGGCCATGGGGCAGACACTCTCCTGCTTGTGGGCTGAGCTGGCTCTCAATACAGCCTGTCGCCTCACCCACACTGACACATACATGAGCTCATCAATTCACACCAGGTTAAAACTCAGTGGGTTGGTTCCACTGCAACAAGTGAGGTTTAATGAGAAAACACCAGCAGAAGGTACACCTCTGCATCCTGAAATAGCCTGATTTGCTTCTGAGTTTTGGGAGGAAATAGGTGGAGGGAAGAAAAATAACAACCAAGAACTTAAACCAAAGGCTGAACGCAACTCTGGCAGCTTTCTGGCTGCGTTAGGACATTAAAGCAGCTCAAGAGTGCCAGATGGACCAGATCCTGCAGTGACACACTGTGACTATTCCCAGCACTCCAGATTGCTGTCGTACCTCCCCAAAAAGGAGCCCCCCATCCAGCTGCAGCCAAGTTTGACCCAAGGCCTCCAGGTCACTTGGGCTCAGTCAATGCCGCTTTCAAGCTCCGTGATGGAAAAACCCCTTGTCAAAGGCTCAGACACCTCCAGCTCTCCCCTGCTGGGGATCTCAAAGCACTTTGCAAACTAAGACTCGCAGGCCCCTCTCAGAGCCCAAGAGGTAGCCCAGTGACAGCAGACAGGAATTTGCCTGCAGACGGAGCGGAAAGCTTGGAAACAGAGGCCCAGGTCTGCAGATGCAGGACCAAGCACAAGATGAATGCCTCTTCTCTGCCTGGTTGCATCTCAAGCTGTACCAGGTTTCATGGCGGGGATAAACAGATTGCTAAGACTTGGAAAGCATAAATTTAACTGCAAGTGTTCTTAACCTCTAAAGATCTGCCTTGGGTCTCCCCTCCACAGTACCCTATGGCTTTTCAGTAAGAGCTATTCATATCAGTATCTTGAAGCCCTAATGCTGTAGCCTGAGTTGATACCTGGTTAATGGTTCCAAACGGATAGGCAGGCAGATCTGCGTGGAAGGCTGCAGGAGCACTGAATTGAATCCGTTCTGGACGATTGAGCTGATCACATTAAAGACAATTTGTAAAGCAGATTTTTATAAGGGGCTCCTTTACAGCTTTTACAGCAAGGAACTTTTATTTCCTTATCAGAAAAAAAGCTAACATTATCAGAAGGGGGAGGCAGCATACGTGGATGGGAACGAAATGGCATTGATCAGATGAGCGTGAAACGTTTTCCAGAAAGCAGGTAGTGTCTCCTGCCTTCCTCTCATCCTTCTTGGCTGCTAGGTACCAAATCAGTTTCCAACAAAGTCCACGGATACTGCTTCAAAGCTTACATATGGCTTGTTATATATATATATGTGCGTGTGTGTGTATATATATGTGTGTATATATATATCCTCAGCTGATTTTGGCCCAATGCATTGCAAACTTGAGGAACTACCTGCCTCAGTACGGCAGACCTGTGGTTTAGTAAGGACTGTCAGGCTGCTGTGGCTTTGTGCAGCAGCTAGCACAGCACTGTGCTGGTCCTTCCCCGCAGCTCTGGGATGCATCCACAGTACAACTAAGCGCACAAATGAATGAGTAAATATATACCATGGGATCAGTCGTTCCTGCAAATGTGGTGCATCCACCACTAAACTGGTCCAGCCACGTCTCACCCACACAGGCTGCGGGGCACTCGGTGATCATGGATTGGGGTCGGGAAGGATTATCTGCCCGGAACATTGCAGAGCTGGCTGTACCCTTTGCTTGGCAAGGCACCACTAGATGCACCACTGGCTTATCCTGGCAGAGCTGTCAGCGGGACAGTGCAAGACAAACTACCAGGCTGCTGCAGAGTGGCAGGAGATGAGTTTGCCTGACTGCTGGCAGCAAAGCCTTGAGAACAGCCAAAAATAGGATAAGCGGGGGGGAAAAAAAGCCTTTCTTGGCAGCACAAGGTGAGATGCCGGGCTGCGCCAGGGTCACTGTCTGCAGGTCTCCTTGGTAAGCGCCATTCCTAGAGGGACCGGGGAAGCATAAACCTCTTTTGGTTTACCCAGCACAGTCACTTCAGCATTACCACAGCTCTAATGCCTTTCGCAGGGGTTATGGGGAGGGTTCCCTGCTTGGTGGAGGGATGAGAAGGAGGGAAGACCAGGTGAAGAATGGCATGGAAAGTTGTGAGACTCCTTGTGAGGAACCAGAGCTCAGACAGGCACCTGCTTGGAAGCAGAGGAGTGCAGAGAGCCTGAGGCTGTCCCTTCCATCACCTCTTTCTGTAATGCACGGCAGATCTCTTTGTCCTAGGAATACAGAGGTATACCCAGACCTGTTTTCTCATCACTCTCTTAACCTTATTCATCTCAGAGTCTCCCTGGTTTCTCGACTGCCACCCCCTGCCATTTCACCTCTATCCTCACCCATTTTAGCTGGCTCATTGAGTCACTGTGCTCTGTTATCTCCCATGCACTGAATGTAATAACCTCTGTCTTTGGCAAGGCCAGAGACCCGTGGGCCCTGGCATTGGCTCTGATGGTCGGTCCTATGGCCCAGACCTTGTTAACTGCAGCCACATCACAGACACAGCCTAGCCAGCCTGTCTGCTCTTCTAGAATGCTGCCCCAGCCCTGTGAGAGGGCGAGCGGAGGCAATTTCACTCTGCTCCCAATGCAGCTTCTCTCCAGCTGCAGATCCCACTCCTTCTGCAGGCACAGGCTGCCTCGTACCCCTGCAGAAGGCTGGGCACCGACCCAGGGGTGGCACATGTGTCAGCCACCAGCACTCCAGACCCAGCCACCAGGAGCTCAGCCTCAACAAGGCAAACATCGGCCCTATTTGCATTTCCCAGTTCATTCACAAGCGCTGTAACCCAGACTGAGGGTCCCCCTTCCACATCTCCGACAGCCGATTCCGGAAAGCCCTCCAGGATGCCATTAACCCATTCTGCACTGGAGCAGAAGAGTCCCCCACAGGGCACTTTGCAAAGTGGGTCACTCTTCTACTTCAAAGAGGTGTGCAGGACAGAACAAACGAGGCAGGAACAAGCCCTGGGGTGGGGACACAAGGGCTGCTCCGCAACCGCACGGCTGGGTCAAATGAGCCGGGGAGAAGTCGATCCAAACCTTTCCCACCTCCTCCTTCCCAGGAATGGATCAGAACCAAAGGGATGCCTCAGACACCACCAGGCACCCAAGTGCAAAAGCAGTGAAAGGAAGGTCTAAAACCTAGTAGCAGCCCATCCCCTCCACAAAAGAGCCCGTGGGAAGTGCGCGTGTGTTGAGGGGAACGGGGGTTTCAGGGATGCTGGACAGCTAAACCCTTCCTTTCTCTCCTTCCGAAACATCTGTGCTCATTACCCAGCCGTGTGGCTCCCTCTCCCTGGCTGCTATGCCTCGCTAGACGTTGCTCGATCCAAAAAGCAAACAAACGGCCTCAGCTCCCAGGACTCCGGAGCCCACTGCCTGCAGCTGCTTCCAAAACAAACGACCGTGTTGTTCCTTTCCAAGCCAGCGACCAAACCGGCCCCGACTCCCTCCCGCCCTCACGCAGATGCTTCCACACCTGCTCCAGACCCCGGCGCGCACCCCAAAAAGCCGATCCCACCCCTACCCGCACCCCGATCCCCCCAACCGGCACCCCGCAGCGCCCCGGCAGAGCCCACCGCCTCCCGGGGGGACCGGCCGGCAGCGGCTCACCTGGTAGGAGCGCGGCCGCCAGGATGCAAACTCCGATAGTCCACCGAGATGCACGGCAACTTGTCTGCAGCCGTGAAGCCATGAGAGTTCCTTAGGAGAAATGGGCAGGGGTCGGTCTGGCAGCGTCGCTGGGCCCCCCCGTCCCCAAACCCCTCCCGGACCCCGGTGGTTTTAAGTTCAGGTCTGCTTAAGGGAAATCAGGATTGAAAAACTGTAGGTGCGGGAGGACAAAGAGGTGCTGCGCCCCGCAGGGAACCGGCGGCCGGAGGAGAGCTTCGCACATCCGCAGGGGCCCCTGGGGCTCGGCGGGACGCGGGGCCCCTTTCGTCGGGTGCCTTCCTCCGGGAAGCGAGCACGGCCGCAGAGCCGGGCGGGCGAGACGGGGAGGGCGGAAAAATGCGGTGGGGTGGG